>VYZW01048077.1:3901-51491 GCA_013401315.1 Balaeniceps rex | reverse complement strand
ATTCTAAATTAGACATTATTAAAAATAATTTTGTGATTACACAGTTTTAAAATATGATCTTTTTACTGTTTCATCACTTTGTCTTACAACCATCCTAAACATCCACTGGAAAGTGAAAGGCTGCAAGCATTTTGAGAGTAACCTAGATACGACATCAACGATGATGCTGAAATTTTTTCACTTCAGCTGTTGCCTGCCTTACAGAATTAATGAAGCAGCTTACAATGACAGAAGTTAGTTCAAAGCAAAACTCTAGTTATGAAAACAGCTTTTGTGGAGGGCTCACGCTTAAGATGAGTTATGTCACAACTGTCTGCGAGATCAGGAACCGTGTGAGAGGAGGTGGTGAAGTTGTCTGGTGCTAATTGTTCCATTTGCTCACAGCAATGTGAATCAGAGGCAATCCTGTTGAAATCAGAAGCAACACTTTTGTTAGGGAGATCTGAGACTCGTTNGGCACGGTCAAAATCAAGCCCCACAATTCAACTAAGGAGTACTGAGTTTATATCAGTCTTTTGTATATAGAGACTTCATTAATGAACCTGATGCAGTGAGAATCTCTGATATTGTCATGGCAGAAGATTCGGTATTATTATATGTGATTCTGTAATTTTAATTGTATAATTATTACAACATTAAATGACACAATTACATTTTAAATCTTCTTAAGAACTCAATTTTATTNAAACTCTAGTTATGAAAACAGCTTTTGTGGAGGGCTCACGCTTAAGATGAGTTATGTCACAACTGTCTGCGAGATCAGGAACCGTGTGAGAGGAGGTGGTGAAGTTGTCTGGTGCTAATTGTTCCATTTGCTCACAGCAATGTGAATCAGAGGCAATCCTGTTGAAATCAGAAGCAACACTTTTGTTAGGGAGATCTGAGACTCGTTTCAAACCTGAACAAGGCTCACAGTCATCCATCTTGCAACACTCGATGAAGTGGATGCTTTCCTAAATCCAGGAGACGAGTGAAATGGCCCATGTTGCATATCCGAGCTTGAACCACCTTAAATGACCTCATTTCCTCTTCTATTTTTTGTGATTTGTATGTATTTACTGCTTGCTTTTATGTGTTTTTCTTTGTGTTTTTTATTAGACCAAGTGTCCTTGTTGAGTTATATTAACATTTTCCATTGTTCTTCAGACTTTGATATTATACGTAAAAATATTCATCCTTTGTCTCAACTCACTCCTGAGTCCTGTTACAATCAAAATGGAATAAGAAAGCATACTTTGATCTACTGCAGTTAATAGAAATACAAAGGCAGGGAGGCAGGGTGGGTAGGGATGTTTCCACCCTACCCTAAAGAGCTACCAGCCTGAAAGGCAGGGTGATAGTAATTTTAACTACTGTGCTGCCACAAGTGCACTGAACACATGCACTTTGTGATCAAGAAGACTATGATCTTTCTAGTCTGGGAGACATTGCAACAAGGACAGAATTAATCCCCGGTGAGGATACCTCTGCCTTCATAGTTTGGTCCACAGAGTGAACAGCAGGTCTTAGCAGAAAAGGGACTTGTGTCCAGATGCCTTCAACAGTGTAATGTCAACATAGGTAGTTTCATAATTTGTCCCACTGTACATTCATATTGTCTGCCCCATATCCAAACGGTGTAGCAAGAGAGAGACAGAATCTTAGACATATGACATTCACCTTAAACTATAAGTAATCACAAAAAGAAAATCATAGTAAAACACAAGCGTAATATTATATTCTGGTGGGCACATACTGTCCGTTCAAGATGCAAATAATCAATTTTAAAATTCAAGCAAATATTTACTCTCAGTTTTCTCTCCTCTGTTTTCAGATCTGTATTTTCTCTCATGGCTTCACCTCATTTGTAGATAACCAGGAGATAAACTTCAGTGGATCCTGTTATTTTTGTAAAATCCGAAGTAATATTCTGTCCGCCCAAATGTCACAAATTCTTTTCATTAGGAACAGATTGAGTGGAAGTATTGTATCAAAATTATTAGGAACAAAAAGAAAGCACACTGAATTTCCAAATTGTGAAGCCTGCTATACGGTGGTGTCCGTACAGAACATGCAATTGCTAGAATTGCCCTGATTGTGCTCCTTTTTAGTTTTTAGCTGGTAGAAAATATAATCTCTATTTATTAATTTTCTCGTAGCCACTTTGTATTGCATTTCAGAATGGTATCTGAAGTAGTGTAATGTAGTGCAGTTCATCAGATAGGAATGAATACTTTGCAGGGAAGCTCAAATCACAGGGTGCAGTCAAGAGTCACACTTCATCTCCAGCCATTCTTTCAAACCAAATGAGAATTTACACATCAGGACCCAATATGCTGAGATGCTTTCTCTATTTAGTGTCACAGCTGACACACACGGGAGGGCAGGAGTACTCACATCCATCAGAACTATGCTTAAAAAGCGAGGAGATTTTGTCATTGTATGTTACTGCTTTTGATCATAGCACAGGCCAATTACCACTCTGTCCTGCTCTTCCTTTCCTTTCCCTAGGTGCCGGTGAAAGCATCCCATGCCGAAGAGGTTTGCCAAGCCAAAAGTGAAAAATTAAAATCTCCTCTGCTATAATAGTCTCAGCACTTGGATCAGTATTTTTTTGAACGGTGGTTGTGTTGCTTTTAAGGCAGAATTTGTTACTAAAGCAACATCTGTATTTGCTACCATAAAAGGAGAGAAATTGTTGTACCCTGCGAAGAGTAACAATGTGTTGAAGTGTAGAGGCTTAGTATTTTTCTCCATATCATCATTGCAGGTGATGTTTGGTTAAAGACAAAACACTCTGGAAGTAACTCTGGCTTAATTTTCATCTTTCCTCACTTGCTAACCTTTCTGAGATGGGATACAGAGGAGGGGAGAGCTGAACTCTAAAAATAACAACCTGAAAGCACTTGGAGGACTCCTTGTTACAGTTGTGTCTGTGGACCTTACTACCTTAAACAGACATCTCCCACACACTACCCCAAGGGATGCAAAGCATCCTATCCCACTTATAGGTGAGCAGAAGAGTTGCAGAGATTCTTTGGATGACACGAGTGCTCTGCATGTGCATGCACACACACACAGAGTTACACCACGCCTGGTTTCATCCAAGTGCCTCCAACTGGTGCAGAATGTGCTTAATGGAGTCGCAGGGGCAGCCTATAAATTGATTCCAGTAAGTGCTGAATCAAGAGGTCAGAGAGGGTTCTAGGATATATTGCATACGCAAGTAGAAGTGAATCGCTGAGGAATTTACTATCAGCCACATGGATCATTTGATCACATCCAGTTTTCCGGCTTCTGCAAAAAGCAAAATAAAAGAAACTAACCCCTGAAGCCCGTTCCACCTGAAAGTAGTTGTTTTCCCACATGCCTACTAATCCCATGTGGAGAAATCAGATAAACTAAACATTGAGTTTTGAATAAGCAATGATTCACCTCAAAGAAATTATCTTCCAACACTCACATTTTTTTTCCAAATCAATCAACTCAAATTATGTGTTGGGTCTTCTTGTTGCTAGGACCACTTTGTCACTTGGTGGAGGAAGGAGATAATTTTGTATTTTTCAGAAGATGAACTTTTGATTTTGACCAATTCAGTATGATTAAAACTGCAAATTGCTTGGGGATTGTATTCCAAAGCCAATTCATTTCATGTTTAATTATGTGTCTAAACTGGGAGTATTGCCAGTGATTGTCTTAATTTAGTAAACAGAAGCCTATATATTTTGAAAAATTGAGTGAAAACACCACCAATAAAGATCAACAGTGTTGCCTTTACCTGATACTCTGAAGACGTATCTCTGTCTATAATTGAGTGTAAGGGCCAAATTTTCCATTGATAAAAATCAGTAAAGTGCTTGGAGGAGGTCCAGCAGTGTAGGTATCTGTGGGAAAAAAAGATGTGATGGCAAATTTCAGGTATTCTTAGCCATATTTTCCCTGAACCTCTAAGTATAGGGGATTTAAATAGCTACCCTTCAACTTGCTGATATCAGTAAAATTGCAAGAATTGCACATGAATAGTCCTGGGATCATGAATTGCAGGGTTAGATTTGTATGCTAATAAAATGAAGAAGTGCTCATCTGCCTACCTGGTGGCATGAGTATATATAGCCCTGAATAAATCATGGTCCAGAGCACCCTCCTTCATTAGAGTAGGTAAAAATTTAAAGAAGGGACGAGGCAGGAAGGTGATCTGAGCATGTCATATGCTCATTGTCAAATGTATTTCAGCCTCCCTGCCCAACAAGTGTGCATTCACTGCCATGGTCCAGATCCTCAGGAACTGCTGTGGCACTCTGTGGAGCAGCACAGTGGCATAAAGAGCATCACAGTGAGGGGGGATTCACCCCAGGAACAGCTGGTGGTGGAGCACTGCCTTGTGCGCCGTCCTCTTCAAAAGGCAGAAGGCAGCACAAGTTTAAGACTAATCTTCTGAGCAATGGAAAGGTGACGGAAATATCTTCCCAAATCCTCTTTTGGATTGGAAAAATGTTTATCTGTGAAGCAATGGTACTTATCTCAGGGGGAAGGCTGTGAAGCTACATTAGTGGTTATTGAGTGCTTGGCAGAAGTTAGGTGGGATTTTCAAAATCCACTTGTGTAACTCTGCTCCATGTGAAATCACTGCACATTGGACATTTGCCTTCAGTATGAAATGAGCATGGTTAAGACTGATGAAGTTTGAAAATCTGCTTCAAGAAACTGTCTATAGCACTTGGTGAACTTAAGCTGTCCTATTTTATTATATTCTTGGTCTTCTCCAGGAAGTGGAAGGCTAAGAACATGATTTTGTTTTTTTTCTCAATAGATCTGCAATGTTACAAGAACTGAGGGTATCTATTAATCATTTAAGAAAATTGTTAATGAATTTAAGAAAAAAACAATGAGTCGTGCAGGAAGAACATGTCTTCATTCTGAAAAGGATTTTGATATGCTGGAACTTGCTTTTGTTCCCATTTGGAGTGACAACTGAATACATCAAAATGCTCCATGGAACGGACTGGAACTGCATTTCTGCCCTGTGAGCTATGACAGCATCGTGGTCCCTGGAGCCCCCCAGTCCCTGGGCATTGTGGGATCCAGTCATGGATCTAGGAAATGTGGGGACCATGTGTTTAGATTTTGGTAGCCGCCTTTATCACTGTGTCCAGGGTTCCCTGTTCCCCCTAAGCCTCAGCTGAGGATCATAACAAAGAATTTGAGACCCTTCTTAAAATGGGTACCAATACTGGAGAAACATGATTTCCAGCACCTTGTGAGGGCACTGTGACAACAGCCACCGAGCTGGGAGACCCATACCAACATGTGGGTGCTGACAAGTCACCAGGTAAACTGGCAGGAAACATGGCTGCTTATATTTGCTTGTGTTTTCTAAACCCCTCTTCAAAACATTTAGAAGCAGATGAATTTGAATTTCCCATATAAAAAATGCTCCACTGGAGTTTTTTGTAGCCAGATTTCAAAGCCACTTTTACCTGAAGGTCAGAAAAACAAAAAAGCGTAGGTGACAACACTGTCCTGTATTCCATGTGAGGGAAACTCTGTTTCCCAGGTACTCTCCCAAACTGGGAACCGAAGTACCATCGTGTTGTACAAAAGCCCATTCTCTAAGTAGTCCTTGTCTGGCCAGAAGCAGAAATGAATTGAAATTTCATAAGGCACCTCATTCTCATGACATTTTCAGGCCCTCTTTGAAAGCTAATTAATATGCAGTGAGTGCCCTGCTGCTAAAGTTCACCGTGTTATGATATCGATGTTCTACTTTTATATTTTGGGGCAAAACATTGATTTGGGGAGTTTAATCAATTATAATAACCTGTTCTACCTGCTGGTGGGAAGCACAGATTTCTGATTCTTTAACAGATTGGAGCAAAGCTTGTTCGTTAACAGACCTGTGCTTAATGAGAGAGAATACTAAAATAAAATATTTTGATAAATGACCTAATTTTACACCTTCCATGTGGAGAAATTAGTGCTCTTTTTGCTCCGCCATAGTAATTGGGTGGGTGCTCCAATAGCTCCTCTGTTCCTAAGTCATGTGATTCTCCTATTATTTGCTTTCCTGTGTTCACAGGCTGATCTAGATGAGCTGTACCTGTCAAAAATAAATAAACCCAATGTGCCTTTCCATGCTTCTTTCCAGAATTATAACACGTTGCTCCTCTATCCCTTTCACTCAACTGAACAGTTTACAGCAATCAATAATATTACTTTCATCTACTTTTTTTTTTCCTCCAGAAATGTCATTATCATTTCCTCTTTCAAGTCAGGGAAATAAATGTGAAATAATCTCAAGCTTCCTCTCCCTAATGTATTTTTTTCCTAATATTCCAAATGAATCCCTGTTTCTGGCTAAAGACTAGCACAGTGTGATGAGTTCATTAGTTTGCTGGTGTGCGTTCTCTGACTCACATTAAAGCACTAAAGGTCTTTGAGTTAGCAATAATTAGATGAGGTCATTAAAGCTACAATGAGATCACAATTGCCAAAAATGGCCACACATTGTATGAAGTAAGGTCAAATCAGCTATAACCATTATTCATTCCCGATTTTTTCTTCATTACATATGCATTAAGTAACAGTAGTGGGTAATCCACAGCTTAACATGAGTGAGATGCCCTACAACCTGTCTTACACATAGTGTTGTACAGTGAATGGAAAGTTGCATGGTGAGATCTTTTATAGTAATTGTTCCTTACACATAGAAACCGCAGCGGGGACTAAATAAGAATGGATCAAAAAGAAATGGCAGGGGGTGTCGACAGCATTTTGAAGGAGAAGCCAGGCAGGAAAACGTGGGCTGCGTTGTTTAAAGTCACCAGGAGCATTTTCCAGGAAGGATCAAATTAAAAGGCAGCAAATGAGGCTCCCAAGCAAGACAGGGTCAGATGCTTCTCAAGTCTACAGCTGATGTGAAAGCCATGGCTCCATGGAAGTCCACAGCTGCTGTGCATAGCAAGCCAGTCCATGTGGTCATCTTGCCAGAAGGTAGCACAGTTACCTGAACTGTATGAGACACCCGTGTTCCTCTATCACATTTGCCTTTGACCCATGGACAGCACCTCTCCAGACAGTCAGCCCAGCCAACAAAATGCATGAATTACTTTTCTTTTGCATAGGACTGAGTGCCATGTCCATTCTTTAGGGATGGTCGTTCATTGTGAGCACGTAGTAACCTGGTGAGGGATGGCAGAACCCATTCCATTTATTTCTCATTTTCTAAACTGCCAAAAAGCAGCTTTAAGGCCAAGCCTCTCCATGGCAGTAGATAGCACAAATCAAGCTGAACAAATAGTTAAGCAGGAGAATAGCCGGAAGAGGAGAAAATCAATACACTAATTAATGTAGCAATTGCTTCCAGATGTGTGTATCATAGAAATCTGAGCTGGTTTTGTACAGTTTCCGATTATCTCTCTCCTCCTCTTCCTCGCACTCTGTTGATTAGAGGCACAATGGAAAAATGACCGTTCCAGCACTACAACACGCCCCATTCCTTCAGCGCTGTGCAACAGGCAACACGCTCCGCGAGAGCAGGGCAACTCAATGAGCACTTCGCAGCAGCTCTCAGCTCTGATGCATTAAAGTCTGCAAGAAATTTAAGGCTCCATTTCATCTGCTTTCACTGTGAAATGCCTGCTCCCTAGATTACAAGTGACAACCTCACCTACATGTCAAGGCTGAGGAGACACGTGAAATTACATGTCCGTTCTGGGCCGTGCCAGAGGAAGGAAAAATGCCCTCTTTGACAACTACACTCCAGACATGAGGTATAGACCAGAGGCTCTGACTGGAAATCAAAATTAGTTGTGGCCAGGAGACTGAGCATGGTATCCAGGGAACTGACCCCCAACAACTAATACAGGGTGCCCTTCTGCTGCCTGCTACTTCTCCCACCCTCTGGAAAGACGTCCTGCCAGCAGAGGCTGGTCTCCTCTTTGATGCTAGCTTGCTGGTTGTGAACATGCACAGACCCAGATTTTGCTTTCAGGCAATTCATATCTGCATTGGCCCTGTAACCAAAGTAATTAATGATCCTAACTAACGCAGACATCTGAATTTCCTTGCAGTTATACCTGAATTATGAACAAAAATAATAGCTGCTCAAGAGCTCTTAATTTGCAGAGGCACTTTTGCCTGCGTACAGGGGCACTCTGAACGACTGGGGAAGTCGCACAGCTCCCTCCTGTGCAGTCAGGTTGTGAAGTGCTGTTCCTCACTCTAAAACCCACTTTTTGCCTGCTATTTTAGGTGAGGAGTACAGTCCTTTTCTGAAAATACTGAGACTGTTGAATACAGATTCTAAAGTATGCAGTGAGTTTCGGTGCACGTATGGATGCTGGGGGATCTGGGACCATTCAGTGTCACCTCCAGAGCCCAGATGCTAAGGGTAAGCTTGCACGTGAGCTGCCACTGTCCCTAGAGAGCACACAGTTAGAGTTTTACCAGCAATAACCTGCAAAGATGCTTCACAAATCTGTGTCTAGGAGTTTGTCCTTTTTATTTCCAAACTTGCTTGACTGATGGTGGGAAAAAGACATGGCAATGAAACAGCAAATGGAGGAGACTGCAGATTTGGCACGCTAATTTTTTTCTGACATTTCAGCTGCCCTGAGGATCTACTTACCTGTGTTATGGAGCCAAGGGTTGGGATTTTTTCCCTGAGTTTTTCTTTCTGTGAAGAGGTAAATCATTAACACAAATAGATCCTAAAATATCCACAGTGATGGAAAAAAAGTTTTGTTTTAATATGTGCAGTAGAACTTCTGTGCAAATAATAGGGAGCAACCAGATTCATTAGCAGTGATGTGTTAGCCTGAAAGGGAAAAGGAGAATATAAGCAGCTAATGTCGTTTGTCCTGCAATCCATCTTCCATGTCACTGGGGGGAAAGAAACCTTTCGTAAATTTCCTATCAATCTTTTACATCATTTGCATCTTTAAACAGATTATTTTTTGTTGTAAATTTTCCCCTTGATACTTCACTCAAAAAAAGAAAGATGCTTCCCCTTAGAAATCTTTTCTTCCAAATGCCTCAGCCCAAACAAGGGTCTTCACACCCCCAATAGGAAAACCCAGCATTTGCCGTTTTGCCCATGGAGCAGCAATCCAAAGCTCCACCTGAACTGGACCTGAAGAGATGTCCTGTGGCAGCCTCACTGTTCATTCAGCCTAAAAGTGAAGCAGGGGTCTGGGGGGCTGATGGACCCACCCAGAGCTGTTTTCTCCTCTCAGTTTTCTCCTCTCCTGGCTTGCCTGAACACCCTGCAGGCTATCAGCAAGGAAGCACATGGGTGGAGGACAGGCGGGCAGCAGGGACCACTTACACATCCACGTAGCACTATCACTGCTTGAGTAATTTTTGGAGATAGAGGTTTTACTACTCTGCAGGAATGACTTTTTGTTTCGCTTGTTTTTTTGCAAAGCTATGTCTTATTTACACAGTCAATAATAGACAGACCATGTCATGACACCTTTGCCCTTAAATAAAGATACACTAGGCACACCGCAGCAGAGCAAATAGAGGTAGTTGGTATAACAGAAAACATAAAGATATTTACACATGCAGCATTTGCACACTGCCACTCTACAATTTGTGCACATCTTCTGAAGGCCTGCAAAATTCTTCAAGTATTTAGTTAAAAGTGTAAGAGTATATGGGCAAGTTAAAGAGGCTCAAAATTTACTTTGTTAGCTGTGGCAACCGCCTGTTGTTATCAAAGGCAATATAAGTAATATGAGTAAATAAGTCAATTGCACGCATGGTTTTAATTAATTGACTAGAACAAAATTGCTTAGAGTTTACCAGTAAGTAGTCAAAAAGCAAATCTGGCTAAAAGATAAAGGAATAAAACAATAAACATTGCACTATTATAAAACATACCCGCTACGTCTCTGTTTCTAGAAAAAAAACAAGCCCATCTTTCACCTTTCCTACCAGTTTCCATTCTTGCAGGGAATTTTGGCAGAAAAGCAGAGGAGGGTTCCCCAGCCGAGCTTCAGAAACAACAAACTGGTCTTCTTGGTAAAGAAACACTCTGGGTCGAAAGCTTCTTTGAGGATTTTGCATCAACAAATATCTGTACTCAGATTTTTTGATCTCTGTTCTGCTAAGTACGCAGACGGCAGCAAATCCTCACCCTGCTACCCAACAAAGAGTTCATCTGAGTCCATACGAATTGCGTTTGTGGATGTAATTAATGGGGAGGGAGAGAAGGAGTGCAGAACTGCCCATAAAATCCAGCACTTAAAATTACACCCCACGAAATGGTAGGACCTGACTGCAGCATCACAGGACATGAACGAGGTGACTTACTGAATCACTCCTGACTCTAACTTCTGTGGGAAGTTGCAAAAATGAAAGCTTTGCTATTTTATAGAGAGCAGGCTTCTGGAGAGTGAGAAGCAGCTTACCAACAAAAAGAAAAGAGAAGAATGTGCTGTATTTGTGATTGCTATCATGACACTGACTCAGCATTCAGACATTTTTGGTGGTATAAACGAGGGGATGGAAGCAGGAGAGGGGACCTCCCCCAGCGCTGCTGCTGCTGCTCCTGCTTCTGCACATGTCTCCCATTTCCTCCGCGAGAAAGGAGACTTGGAAAATGGGTTTAAAAACCTGACATGCAAAATACATCCCGTGTCACGGTGTGCTGTGGAAGATGATCATCAGTAGAATTATACATGCTATATTGCCTGCTGAATCCCCCAAAGCAGTTAAAGAGCCAGGAGAATATGAGACTGTCATTACTCTGTCTCCCTCCCTCTGCTCCGGAGCATAAACCTCTGCCAGACACTCAGGCAGAACAAAACACTTAATCAGTGTTAAGGATGCATCTGGTCCCCCCAGAGAGATGAGCTGTTCATTTATGCTTGTTTACAATATGTTTATAAACATTAGTGGACAGGGATAGATTACCCCAGTTTACTGCCACATAAAGGAGTCAGCTGCTTACGTTTCCCATCATAACTATGTGCTTTTCTTTTACATTACTCAAGTGGTACCTTATGGCAAGTAATCTTTGTGAATTAGGCCAGAAACCAGGAATGTCCCTGCAGAATTTATGCTGTTTTCCCTGTCATTATCTCAAAAGTAAGACTTTTGGATCAAATTGCTATCCAAGATGCCTGTTTTTCCTTGCTATCTACATTACTTTACTACTTTTTTTTTTTTTTCCTGTGGTCCATGAAGGAATGACATTGTTTTTATGCTTTAGATGAAAAGCATATTGTTTGGACAGAAATGGGAAAGGTGGTGTTGTGATGACAACCCCTCCCTTACATCAAATGTTCATACCCAACCAAAGAAAGCAGTCTTTGCAAAGGAATTTTTACTTTTATGGTTCTTATTTTAAAAGCAGGTTATCCATGTGTGTTCCCTCTGAAGTACAAGTTATGACTTTACAAAGCAGTGGAGAGAAATGGAGAAAAACTGTGCAGCTTTGGTCATGCACCAAATCTCCGTGTCCTCTGAAGAGGGGCAAGAAGACAGGAGTGCCACCAAGTCCTGGGAACAGCCCTGCTCTGCAATTTTACCTCTCACTCCACCTGCTGGTTCTCTCTTTTTCTCCATCTTCTGTTTGATTGTGAGATTTTTAGGACTCAATTGTTTCATTTTAAGCATTTGAATGGTACATCATGATCCCTGATTTGAGTTTAATAATCATATTCAGGGTAATAATACATATGGTTACAAAACACTGATGTAATGGAGGAGAAATAAATTGAAAGAAGGCAGTGGAACAGATTTCATAGAGGGGGAACGTGATGGGCCAGGCGACCAGCTGGGTTTAAATTAATGCAAGCCAATTGCTTTGGGTGAGGCTCTACTTCGTCAGTGAGAGAGTGTAGCAGCAAATCTTTGACTTAAGGTTGCTGTGTTGTATGCAAACCCATTTATAAGCCTGGAGTAAAAAGGTGTAGCCAGCTATAGCTTCTTCTCACTGATCTGGAATTTATCACAGAGCCTTCCAAGATAAGGTCATATTTTTCATTTTGTTGGCTGAAAGTCAGGTATTGTAAGGAGTATCGTCATCCCTCTCATTAGATCAGCATTTTAAATCATCCAGCAATCCCATCAATCGATGGATATATGAAAAATGTCCACAAGCCTGCTCTCCTCTAATGGGATTCCCCAAGTCGCCATCAGGCACGACTTGCATAACAAACCAGACCTGAGACTTATGAAAACCAAATCTAGCAAATTACGGAACGAGCTTATGTATCATATATGAAAAGCAATCTGAGCAAAATCTGCAGCAAAATCCTCCCTCTCACACACTCACACACAGAGGCAGTTCTGAATCACCAATATTTGCACACTGACAACTCTCCTTGCAATAAAGCACAGCGGTACCCTGGAAGGCAGATACTTCACTTTCCTAGTATGAACCCGCCTGTGCTGTTCACAATTTGAGTGCTTCATGTCAAAAATCAAAGCCACTGCAAACCCAGCCAAAGGGATTTCCTGGCCTGTTTTCACTGACAACAGAAAGCAGTGATCCCCATGCCAATGGAACAGCCTTCAACGTGCATACCTTCCTTATTCTCTGCATCACGGTACTAAGTAGCAGACACAATCTCCTTCCCTTTATTAAGTCTTCAGGTTGGAGATTGAGCAAATTATATTTGTTTGCACCTGCTTGTTGAGGGCTCTGTTCTCCAAAGAATAAAACACGCATTAGGGAGGAAAAAAGACTCCTATATCAAACCATCCTATACACATGCAAATTGATCTGTTTGCAGGGTGAAATAGCTTGTAGACAAGATAAATTCAAAAAAGGGTGTGGATAGATTCTTGATATATTATTATTATATAACACTAATATGCATGCAAAATAAGTTAGGTTGAGTCATGCAGTGTTTTAGTTCAGACTCACTACCAAGATTTGCACTAAAAGAAGCCAAATAACCTTTCAAGCATAGATATTTCTACCTAGAATACCATTGTACTCTTACAATGTGTACTCTTACATGTGTACTCTGTACACATTAGAAATAATGTGGGGAAAAAAAGGCACTTCAGATTTCAAAGTCAAATTCATTTCAGATACATTGGCAAATTTCAAAAGATTAAGGTACCAAAATGAAATTTTTAAAAGAACAGAACAATGTAGGAAAACTTCCCTTGGGATCTCATTTTACATGACCAGTGTTTGTAGACTATTAAAACTGAAAAGATCAAAATTCGTGATGCTGTCCACCTGAAGTATGTCTATGGGAGATAGCAGATTTTATATTGGGCCCCAACCATTACAATTCATATACACCTTAGAAGTAGTCCTTGCCACATTATCAGACCAGAACAAATGAGTGGTAATGCATATCTTGCTTTGTAAGCAGAAGTTTCTGCCACTCTTACTTTAGAAGCAGTTCCATTGATTTCACTTTCGAGTTTTGTACATAAGAGTGGCAGAATCCGACTCTGAAGTTTGGTTGTTCTCTTTTGCACAGGATGACCCTGGACAAGTTTCAAAAAAGTCACATAAAATTGTCATTCGAGATTACTCATGGATATTTTTACAAGAAATGCTCAGTTGGGCTAGAACTTTTCAGCCTGGAAAAGGGACAGTTTGAGGTGTATAAGAGGTCTAGAAAAGCCTGAGTAGTCTGGAAAAGCTGGTCAGAGACCGACTGGTCACTGTCCCTTTCTGTACTGGACTAGTGGCCATCAAATGAGAGCCAGGGTCAAAGCAAACAAAAGCATGTTGTACTTTGCAAAGTCAGTGATAGATACATGGGAGTCCTTGCTAGAAGTCACTGTGGATGCAACGAAGTACTTGGAAGAGAGCTTTGTGGGGAGTTACTAAATAGAGCATTTCAAGCTCAGGAAGTCCTAGGAGCTGACAACAGCTTGAGGCTGAAAGGTAACGGGAAACAGCAGACCATGTTCTTACTGTTCCTTAGAGGTCAGATTTTGGACCCAGTGGGGAAAGGACAGAGGGGTAGGTGAACCCTTCATCTGAACAATACAGCTCTTCTTAGGGTCCTGTGCTCTGGCATCCAGTTCCCTGCTTTTGCAGACGATGATGCCACATACTTCCTTTGAAGAAGCCATGAAGACATATCTTAAAACTAGCCCTGCTGTTTGCCCCTCTGCCCCTACCCCAGTTCAAGACCTTCAAACCCTGATTATGAGAAACCTGCATTTACTATCCAGCCATAATTTACCAAGGGAGAATTTAACCATGGCTTCTCTCTCCCAGTTCTCAAGATCATTTTTAAAAATTTTAATCAGTGACTATTTATAGAATAAAATACATGTGGTTTCAGCATCACCACAACCTCTGGTTTAAGAGGATAAGCCCCACCCAGCCATTACAAGAAAGGATGTAGACAGCCGTTTTCAGGAGAGCCTTCCTAGCAGTGCCAAGGTATCTTCATGGGCTGTTGTGTGTAGTGTCCTACATCCAGAGAGAGGCAGCAGCTCCCCATGCATCGTGTTCCCTGTTGGCTAACTCCAGGCTGCTTCCTAGGCATTCTGCTACCTTTTTGATCCTATTACTCTCTGGGACTGTCTAACTAACAGGGAGTTAACTCTAATAGGCACATAGAAAACCAGGGCCCTCATAATCAGGATGCCCTGATTCAAGGTTTTAACTTTGGGGAGCTCTCAGGCTTTTACCAGAGTACTACTCGTCGTGGGTGGCAGGTCCAGTGAGGAAATTCACATCTACATGCTGCTTCTGAAACTATTTTTCTTCTATGTATTTTTCAACTTGTGAAATTAGAGAACAGGTTACACGTAGGCTTAGTTGGGAATTCCGGTTTTGAAAAGCTGTGTTAGCTTGGCACAGGCTTTTTTTAATGAAGAAGTAAAAAAAGTTTTAAATGTTTTAATTATAGTAACCTGCTTCATGTGGTGTGCAGATAATTCAGGCAATCGGACCACCTAATGTGTAAGTCATTAATTCCTAGAAGCACCTTACACATTCCAATCATAACGGCATCACCCATTAAAAAAAAAAAAAAATCCATACTCTTGTGTTTGCTCTCATTTTCATCTAATAATAGCAATAGCGACCTCAGCGCAGGGCATTCTCAGGGATTAATTACCAGCTGGGACTAATGGCACCCTTGGCTACACCTCTGGCCATAAATGCCTGTCAGTCCATCATCAATCCTCAGAAAATGCCCTATGCCCAGATCATTACTACTTAACCAGTAGTTGGAATGAAAATGAAAAGCAAATGTAGGGAGAGTTGTAAAGAATTTCCACCTTTTATGCATTGGAGAGTGTATTTGCCCCTGTCAGAAAGCTTTGCCTTAATAAGATATCACAGCAATCTGTATTGACTGACATGCATTGAGTGTGTTTCTGTGATTAGTCCTTGTGCAGTTTGCCCCCTCAACAACATATTCTAAGGAAGGAGAAGTGAGAATTCAGGCTGAGAAGTGCCCCCATCCTTCTCCCTCCCGGGGGTTGACAGAGCGCAACACCAGTTTTGGTGCTACCACTACCTTCTGTCCAAAACATGGTTTTGCATGACTAGCAACATCCAGCCAGGATATAACCTTTTCATCCCAGTCCTTCTCAGGATGGCAAAAGCTGAGAGCTTCAACCTGGGTAAATTATTAACATGCCATGGGAGTTAGCAGCACCAATCTTATTAAGAAAAAAACAATAGGAAGTACAGCATTGGGTCAAGCCACTGGTCAATCTAGTTTCATATTTTTTTCATACTGGCTTGCAGAGCAGGTGTATATTGAAGATTTGACCCAAGAAGTCTTGACATGTTGTGTAAATTTTCAACATATAGCAGCAAAAGCAATCCAAAACACGTGCCTCTCAATTGCTGGAAATGCCAGAAATGTTTGTGAAGGCAAGTAAGAAAACATGGGTGTGATTTGACTGACAACCAACTGCTGCCATTTTTACTTTTTGCTGACTGAATGACCCCAGGAAATATTTATGCTGGCAAACTTGTAGGTGTAAAATGGGAAAATGAATTGAAGCTAAAGCTGGCAGGAAACTGCTTTCTCCACTCCCCTTAGGTATGTGTGGGTGTTCACATATTTAGAAACTTAATTAATAGCTCTCAGGGACTTTCCCTGGCTATTTTTCAATGAAGAATCTTGCCAGTTGATTTTTTTTTTAATTTTTACATTTCTATATCACTAATTAAAACTGATAAATTCTGGCCTAGAAATACTCAAATGGGGAAAAATCTGATCTTTCACCTTCTATTTTCCAGATAGCTGTTATCAGAAGACATTTGAAGAGAGTCAGAAAAGCTGTATATTTTACTTTCTGATGGACCTCATTTCACCTGTAGCTTCTTGAGCTGCTTCTCTCACAAGCCAACAGTTACCAGGTCTGACCAGTACTTCAACCCTTAATCTGCTGCTTCTTTTACTGCACATGGTCAACCTTATTATCTTGAGAAGTTTCAATAGTTAGGAAATTAACCAAAACTGTAAGTATTTCTGGAGCTGAGACTTTAGAGGAAGCTATGCTGTTCTGGCTTGATTATTTGTAAGTGGAGGTCTCATGAACTGCAGCCTGTTATGGAGAGGTAACATCAGAAGAGCTAGTGCATCAGTGGGACGCAGCATCAGGATATGACTCGGCCCCAGCAGTAGCAGAGACTGTGCCCACTCTGGGTGGTGGTGGTGTTTGAAGCTGAGCTCCTGAAGTGATTATGGTGTATGTGTAGAGCTTCAGGACCAGATACTTTGATCTACAGACAACTTTCCTCTTCTCCGATGCAGCTGTGGGACATCCAGCCCCAGCATGCCACTGCACTATGCTGCACAGCCAGACCCAGGGGGAAGGCGAGAAGGGACATCAAGGTCATTAGCGGTGCTACACGTGAGGAAAAGGGATATTTCCCCATTCTATTTATCTTCTGATTATTTTAAATTTCTTCACTGTTTTAATAGCATTGGAAGGGGTTTTTTTTCATGTCTACAGATTTTTTGTTTGTTTGTTTCTTGTATATATATGCTGCAGATACTGCAGAAATAGTTGCTGCTTTCCTTCCCAGAACCAACTGCATTTGGCAATGGTTGAGTCAGATTCTTAGGAAATCTTGAGTCACTGAGACTGAGTTGGAAGAAAAACCAAGGTTGCTTCATAGAAAACAATCCATCAGAGAAGAGTGCTGGGAGAGGGGCTCTCGCTGGCCTTTCTTCTCTTTTGCATGTGTCACTGTAATTCCTGCTGTGTTGCTTGTGTGTGAAAGAAAGGGGAGATTTTTCTAATCAGTCATCCTAGGATATTTTCTTTATTTTTTCATTCCCATAAATGTTAAATATAGATGAGAGGGTGTGGGATGACATAAGAGTCCAGTGCAGAGCAAACACAGAAGCTAAACCAGCCCATACTCTTATTGAGATGTACAAGAAGTGTTCTAGCTAAATCTGTCCGAAAGACTCTGAATAGGAGTCCATCATCTCCATAGTTTGAATTCATTCATTTTTCCTTTTGTGGGAAAGAAATGAAAAGAAGCTATCTAAATCAATAGGATTAAGCAGTATTTTGCCAATTTACACTAACACCTGGCTCCTTTCAGATAAGGCCCAAAAGCACACACTCAGACTGTTGACCCAACTGTTTAAGCTATCATTCCTGAGATTTGGATGAACGAATGCTGGAGCTAATCCTGTCCATTGCATGTAACCTTATGCCCAGGCAGGCATTCATGAAATGTTATCAGTATCATGTGTCAAAGGACTTTTAAATGTATTTTTTATCATTCTTTTTAAAGGGAGAAACCAGTAATGAATATCAATCAATCCAATCATAAGCCACATGAAAGTATTGCATCCTATGTACATGACAGGTCTTTGACATTCATTAAAACTGATGTAAGCATTATATTATTTAAGGAGCAGAAAAGTCTGTGGAGAACAAAATTCACAAAAATACCCCAGAAAATAAAGTAGTAGTCAATGACAGAGGAAAGATTGGCACATAATTACCTGCTATAGTAAGCTTTGCTATGCCCTGGGAACTCTTAGCCCCCCTCTAACATGAACACTATAAGTAGCCATTTACACGGCAAATGTGAGACAAATGCGCCTGATCCTTTGGTTGTGGAATCCGTTGGGACCCTTTGAGACTGACACATCCCCCATGAGAAGTTCAGGACTCAGTCCTGCCGTCGCTCCCAAGCCAGGAGGTTGTTACATCAGCATAAAATCAGCATTACCCTCACCCAGCCCTGCTTTCACGTTTTAATCTATACCGGCTGGGTATGCAAAGATGTCCTAATGTACGAGGTGCAATCCCTGACCAAGTAACATTGAGCCTGAACATCCATGCCCTTAAATCACAATAGGTTATTGCTGGTTTGAATTGGCTGGGTTTTTGTCCAAGCAAGTGGCAGCCAAAGGGATTGTGAATCATATCAGTGCCTATGAACAGCCTGCAGCGGCAGCTGAGAGTGTGTGAGGACAACAGGAAAGGCTGTAATAACCTCAGTAGCTTAGTGTCAAATAAAATCAGGAACAAGAGCAGTGTTAGCAGTCAGTGAATGTTCATCCAGTGCTTTTATTCTTTACAGCACTGTGTAACTGTTGTCAGCTGTTGTATTGGTCTGAAACTACATTTGCCTTCTCCCTGGTCCTCTTGCCTACTCCCTGTGATTGGGTTTGTTGGCAGAAGTTGTTATCACAGCAATAGCACAGAAATGGCTAGGTATACACAAAAATTTGCCCTCTTCTAGTTAATTACTCCTGCCAATTAGGTGTTTACCCAGGGTGGCATTACTGTAGGAATAAAAGCCCTAGTCCCTCTCAATCAGATGGCATGTTCTAATCGAGCTAGGACTTCCACTGAACAGCTGTACCTTAATTAGAAACTGATATCCATGAAGAAAGCACCATTGGCTAATTATGCTAATAAGATATTAGCCAGCACCTCTTCAAACTGCAGGCTTGTCACGTCTCTCAGTGATACCTCGCTTTATTGCAAACTGTACTGAGGAGGATTATTTACTTTCTTGCCACAGCTCTCACAGGAATGCAACACTTACCTGCTTACAAAATCTGTTTTCAGAGCCCAATCCTGCTAGGTTTTGGAAGGTTCAGGCTCAGGACTAGGTTTGCCACAGCTTAAGGAGATTATTTGATAGGAACTGTTTTAAAAGGAAATTGAAGGAAAACTGCTTTTCCAAGACTGGCTTACAAGAGCCGCTGGAAGCTCCACCGCCTCCAACCCAGTGAGAATACCATTTATTCAAAAGAATGATTTCATGTTCAGAGCGAAGAACTGATGCTGTCCTTTATGTTAGAGAGACCGTTTTCATGTAATTCATACAAGACTAATTTAGAGCTGTAACTCATGGATTTAATTTCTTATTTGTGGGAAAGTGGTCTTGAAAAAGTGCTTTGAATCTATTGTCTTTTTGGACTCCATAGCGATTTGTTAGCATTGATTAAAATAACTATTTCTCATTACTAACCCTTTTAGAATTATATGTGCAGATTTAATATGAAGTGTGATTAGAGTCCGTTTCTGCTCAAATCAAGCAGGATGCTGGTACACTGAAAATGAACTGAATATCAGGAAATATAATAAAGCCTTTCCTTATTAAAATCGCTACCTCCAAGTTACACTAAGAAAAGATCATTTCAGATGCTTGTTCATTTGATTGCGCTTTTCTGCTTCAAAGTCTGGCTGCAGAGTTTGAGAACTTGTTTTTTAGGGTGATGTCCCTACAAGGGCTCAGAGCAAGCCCACCGCCTGGTCAGAGCCTCTGCAGGGCACCGCACCCCGTGCATCGCATGGCCGCACGGCTTCGCCAGCCACACGCAGCCCTGCCCCAGCCGGGGGAAAGCAGCGCGGTGCTTCCGAAGCCCCTTGCTGCCGCTTAGTTTTCAAGAGAAGATTTACACAAAGGCCAAGGTTCAGCAGGGCAGTGTTAAGCTTCTCTGCTCTGGCACATGTTTGTGGGTCCACATGAGAAAGTTGCAACAGTTGTTTATTATTGTCGTTGTTGTTTTGTTGGACTCAATAACAGTTTGTTGGCACCGATTAAAGTAACTTTTCCTCTTTACTTAGCTCTTTTCAGGATTGCACTTTGAAATTCATCATTTAGGTATCATCAATGGGTATCTCTGCTCTCTCTGTCTTCACAGGAGTCTTACAGCAATTTTTAGTTTTGTTACTTTAAGTGTCTACAATTTCTGGTAACTTTTAAGCACATACATGGATTTTATTTTTTCCAGTTCACAAATGGCTATTAACTTTATTTTATTTGTGATGCTTTGACTATACCATATAAAAAGAGACAACCACTTCCTTCAGAGGCATGACCACAGGTCACCATTAACACTTGACAGTCTAATTCTTATTTAGATGATAACTTCCCAATTATTCAGCAAGCTGTGAGGTATATAAAGCTTTAAACAATGTGGGCTTTATTCCAAATAGACAACAGACAAAGAAAGTGGATTGCCCAAAGTACCCAGACAGGGTAGGAGCAGTACCAGACCTAGCATCATGCCCACCAGGACACACAACTTCCCCTAAGTCATCTAAGGCAGTGTGGTCTGTAAGATGTGAGTATTGCATTTCTACCACATGTCATGAACATGGTGCATAGAAGCTGACCCTTCAGAAGAACATACTGCTGGTAATCTCCATGTTGATATGTCTGATACCACTGCCTGAAGCACTGGAGATCACCTGTTTGTGTGAGGCACACAAAGCTGGAAGGCACTAAAAGTTGAACCAACTCACAGTGCAGAAGTGAAAATCCGTAGTGTCATTGGGACATGGACAGAGCAACTCTGAGAACAAGGTCTGAGAGAAAAAACTGTCCAAAACCCAGTTTAGTCACAGCATTAAAAAAGGGTGGAGGAGAGAAGGGCTTTTCAATCCAGAAGTATTTGCTTCAGGCAGGAGGCACAACACTATCCACATGATTTCATTTACCAGCAAGAATTTGTTCTTGTGCATGTTCAGACACTAGCATGGTGATGAACCTATCTCTGTGTAAACAAGCTTTTTAATATTCACTTTTTTCCTAGAGTCCAAAACATTTATGAAAACCTTTTTACGTAAGGTGGCTCTGTTGAAATCTGGACACAACTGCTACTAAAGGTAATGCTTTCAAACCTTCTGAGTAAGCTACACTGAACTGTCTACCTGTATTGTAAATAGAGAGAAAAAAATCATTCCCAAAGTTAATTAAAAGAAGAAAACCTACCTCTATTTGCATTCATAAAAAGCTAACCTGACATCCCAAAAGCAGCTATTATATGTCAGCATGTCATGTGCATTGGGAATATCTGATCCAATTCACAGCTCATAAATGTCTAATTAAAAAAATATATATACAACAATTTTAACTGGTTCATTGCATCATTTGTTTTTATTACGGTTTTAAACTCTTGCACGATAGTCAGGGCTAAAACTCTCTCAATTTGCAGGAAAAAAAAACATATGAAGAGGAAGGGTCTTGAACAACATAAAGATAACTAGGAGTTCAATAATCACCATATGTACCGTGATGGGTAAATGGCTGAATGTTAGTTAGAATAGAAACCTGTGTTTTAATACGTCACAAAGTAGATGTATCTATAGATAGATGAATCTATCTGTGACACATTCTAATAGTGCCAGAAAAGTCAGCATAGAATTAAAAAGAAAGTGGAGCTAAGTTTTAGGTTCAGTGCAAAACTTTAAGCTGAAGAGTGCAGTAGATATATCTCTGAGAGTACATTGCTTCTGGTTTAAAAAAAGAAGAGAGAAATCAGAAAATTATGCTTATGGTTGGTTTTGTCACAGTTGATTTTTAGAATGCTGTGGGGGAAAAAAGTTAAATAAGAGATATCTTATGGCTAACTCAGTTTTTATCTAATACTTGATAAAGAAAATCCAATTCATAATTATTTATGAACCAACATCAAGGAGTTTATTACTTTGATTACTCACTAATCATTTCCCGTAAATGCAGTCACCTAAAAATCCCATATAATCAATAAAGTAGTAAGTTCCAGATTTAAATCACTGCACCTTGTATTCTTGAGTAAACCTTTGGGTAATTTACAAAGGCTGTTGAATTTTATAGTAAGTGTTTTTCAAACCAAGCTGGATTCTAAACAATAATGACTTTTTAATGTGGATCTGTGATTACATTGTCATAGTGAAATACGACAGTCTTTGACTGCATTCGAAATGAGGCAGAGGGTGAATTACTCCAAAGGCATAGATTACCATAGCCTCAGGTAAAGCAATCTTCATAAATTAAACTCCCATCTAAAGTGACCTGTCACTACAAACCTGTTGCTACTCCCAGTAACTTAAATTTTAGTGTACAATTTGTAAACAAGTTCTTTTCTTATTATCACAATGGGGGAGAGTTACTTTGCTAAAGTGCCTTAAAGTGAATGTGAGGGAGGAGAATTATACACAAGCATTTTATGGGTTTCTTTTCCATAATTTCAAAAAGCTGTTCTTTTAGGAAATGCAACTTGTTGTCTGCTAAAATGTTTATGCTTAAGATATCTAAAGCTGTCAACTGAAGGAGCCTTTGGCATAAACAGCATCTACAGCACTTCCCTAACTCATTTTTGACACACTGAGCATATTTGACTCATATGTTCAGCAATAACGTCTACAGTCCAATGATATTCAGAAATGTTTTGTACATTTAGCTGCTTGAGCCAACATTTCCCAAGGGGTTTGCTGGGTTTGCCATACCTCAGTCTGGGGAAATCTAGTTTATAAATGCTTTTTCAGAGGTACCAGAGCAGCTGCCTTCTGAACATCGTGTGGCTTGTGTGGTAACCAAAAGCTGAGTGCTTTGTTCAGGGATGGCTTTGGACATCCACAGCAGAGACAGCAGAGAGTCCACCCACCACTATAGGGACCTTGCAGGCATAGCAGTCCTGACCCTTTGTGGTTTTCAGCCCAGCCTAGGAAGGAAAACTGGCACCAACTTTAAATTATTCAGTAAGTACACTGCAAGCTGTTAACTACAGCGGGTCAGCAGCTGCTGCATGAGAACCTCACCACTCCTTGCAGCATTGGGTGAGTTCTTCCAAGCAAAGGATGGAGCCAGGCAGGATGGGCAGCTGAGGACAGGAACTATTGCATCTAGCCCCTCATTTTATCTCTACCTTAAATAGCCCAAGTTTACTAGACTCCTGAAAAAATTTATGTCTCCTTGGCTACTGCAGCAGCATATCCAAAACTTTAAGCTCCCACATGGTTACATTCTCATGGCTAGGAGACAGCCTAGGAGACAGCCTAGGAGACAGCAGCTGAATTTCCACCATGGCTGCTGGTACTCAGTGTGCTGAGATTGGGCAGCTGGAAGGAAATGTCAAATGCAGTCATGTTGCCCTGACTGGTTAAGGTGGGAATGGTAAGTGAGAAGGAGAGGAGTGAAGGTTGAACAGCATTTCTGCCATTCTGCCTTGAACT
Source organism: Balaeniceps rex (assembly GCA_013401315.1). NCBI lineage: Eukaryota > Metazoa > Chordata > Aves > Pelecaniformes > Balaenicipitidae > Balaeniceps > Balaeniceps rex. The sequence goes on along the minus strand of VYZW01048077.1, from coordinate 28,136 downwards.
TTCACCGAGGAGTATAAGGGGCTTGAAGTCAATATAGTCTGAATCTCTGGGTGAGTACTCTCCTCTTCAAGGTCCAGCACAGGGTTGTTGACTCTGCCTTGTCAGCACAGCTAAAATCACATAGCGAAAACCTGTTCTTTCTTCATAAAGATTATTGTTCCCAAATTCCCACCAGGGGTTCAGTTCTTCACATCATGGGCACCTGAATAGCTGATTTGAAATTTAGTAAGACTGTGGTGGTCAGAAACAGAGGAAGCAGGGAAAGGGAATAGGGAAGAGTCAAGAACCTCTTGAAATGCCAGAAAAGTAGAGCAGGTATCACCCCAGCCATTCAAGCCCAGCTTTTCCCTAGTGAATGTTTACGGCTTCAGTCCTGATGCTCACTCACATTTCCCCCCCAGCTTTTATCCTACACATCTGTTGGCCCAACAATTGCTCTGCCAGTACTCGTTGTGCTACCAATTGAGGCTTATACAAAACTGAAAGGTTACCCTATGCCCTATAAAGATCTGAGCTAATTTATTGGAGTCAAACGTTTTGATTTTCAGAAAGCAAGACCAAAGTATGGCTCCTTCTTAACATTGAAACATTCTTTTTACTGCATTTGCAGCTATCCTGTGGGCAGCAAAGAAGAAAGTTTAAAAGGTAGGAATGGGAAGTGAAACACATAATTTTGTTGATACAAGAACTAGAATGAAACGTTTTATGAAAATATTTTCAGCTTATTTTTAGGCTTACTTTTAAAGCATAAAAATGATAATCCCATGATGGTTGGGAAAGCCCAGTATTTCTTGCAACTACCTAAATGAACAACGGTTAATGGCTGTCAATAGCAAGTTCAATTTGTGTTAAGGAAGACCTTCATATTCATACAGCATGGCTCTGTTCTGTCAATTGTTTTTCACTGGTTTGCTTTTTAGTTTAATAAAAATCTCAGTTGGCATCACGTACATGATAAACACGATGCTTTCACAGTGCGGGGTCTGGGTTTGAGTCACAAGCTCAGTTCTTGGCTCCCTGGCATGACAGGTTTGTATGTAGGAAGGTAATGAGGCAGAGAAAGGTTTTCCTGTTCTTCCCCCTCTTGATGGTGTTAAGCCTTCCTTATTAAGAATGACAGAGGTCTGGGTCATGAAGATGTTTCTGAGGACCTGAGCAAAGTGGGTTGAAGAGGACGGAATTTAGTATGTACCCAATTTCATTTAATATCAGGTTTTCAGATGGCTTCCTTTAGGATGAATATCTCCTTCCTCAGCCTAATTAGATATTAATATCATGCCCACTTCCTGCTGTCTTCTTCTATGTTTTATTCATTCTCTCATCAAAATCACTGGCCCTGGTGTCTTAAGAAAACAGGTGTTATATTAGGCATTTTGTGTCTGCCAGGCAGTTTGCATCTCATGCCCAGTTACGTTGGAGCCTGTGACCAATTTCAGCCAAACTTGATGTCTAAAAAGATATCCCATTTTTGCAAGAGTTGTGAGAACAATCATCTGTGTGGTGTGTCTTTCCACACAGAGGAAGTTCCTGCAGATGTCAGAGAATCTACCTTAAGGTGATTGAAAAGAAAAAGTGAGCCCCAGAAAGAAAGCTGACCAAGTTGTCTTACTAATATTGTATTGCGGTTCGAGGAAACTCAGCTGAAAAAATCACAAAAAAACATTTTCCAGGTCTCACAATTATGCCTGCATTTGTAGGGAGATATAAAGACTTCTAGACGCCTGCAGGATTTTCTGCATTTTGTATTTTGGCTAGGCATAAGTGCAGCTGTGAAAGTCCTGATCTTGCCAAGTAGTTTGACATGTGGTTCATGCCTAGATCCTGTCAGGTTTCCAAATATTGGGGTTCTTCACAGATTTTTCCCCACTAATTTTGCTTGACAGACCATATATAGCAGCTAGTAGAAGCATGCTTCATCCTGCAGAAAAACACAGATACAGTTCCTATACTTGCCACCCCTTCCTCAGCAGGATGAGTACTGAAAGTACTCAGTCAGCACATGGCACTCTCATTTCACATCTTCCTTTATCTACTTTCCAGCAACATTGCTTACACAATATTAATTTGCTTCTCTTACAATGGTGTCCTTAATTGAATAACATCATACTATTTTTTCCTGCCTCACTCAGTATACAGGAGGGAACATGGCCACAGAAAGAAAAGAAATTCGTCATTTCCTCCCCCTTACCACTCTCCAGGGTTTCATAGAATCATAGAATCATAGAATGCTTTGGGTTGGAAGGGAGCTTTAGAGGTCATCTAGTCCAACCCCCCTGCAGTGAGCAGGGACATCATCAACTACATCAGGTTGCTCAGAGCCCCGTCCAACCTGACCTTGAATGTTTCCAGGGATGGGGCCTCCACCACCTCTCTGGGCAACCTGTTCCAGTGCTTCACCACCCTCATTGTAAAAAATTTCTTCCTTATACCTAGCCTAAATTTCCCCTCCTTTAGTTTAAGACCATTACCCCTTGTCCTGTCACAACAGGCCTTGCTGAAAAGACTGTCCCCATCTTTCCTATAGGCCCCCTTTAAGTACTGAAAGGCCGCAATAAGGTCTCCCCGCAGCCTTCTCTTCTCCAGGCTGAACAGCCCCAACTCTCTCAGCCTGTCCTCGTAGGAGAGGTGCTCCAGCCCTCGGATCATTTTCGTGGCCCTCTTCTGGACCCGCTCCAACAGCTCCATGTCCTTCTTGTGCTGAGGGCTCCAGAGCTGGACGCAGTACTCCAGGTGGGGTCTCACCAGAGCCGAGTAGAGGGGCAGAATCACCTCCCTCGACCTGCTGGCCACGCTTCCTTTGATGCAGCCCAGGATACGGTTGGCCTTCTGGGCTGCAAGCGCAGTTTGGCCCCAGCTATACTCACTGACCACTGTTTGAGTTGCGTCTGCCCACAGAATTGCCAGTTTCTTCCTGGGCTTTTCTGGAGTGCTCCACACCACAGCATCTGTCTCACAGTTATTAATGTGTTTCCATAATGTCCTTGGGAGGTGAAGGAATATTAACCCTATTTCACAGGTGAGGAATTCAGACAGGGAGGGATTAGGGCTAAATACCTGTTTCTGGATTCCCAACACTCCAGAGCACTTAGTCTCCTATACCATTTCCCACATTCAAAGATCAAATCTGATGGACACCATTACAATCCACAAATGAAGTGTGGTGCAGGGGCAGAATCCAGTTTCCTCCATAATGTAACAAGGGAGGGCATTGGACAGACCTGGACATCAGGTCCCTTGCTGCTCACCCTGATTCATCCCCCAAAATAGCCAATTCCAGTTCAAGGGGAGCCTCTTGACACATGTGCCAAAGGCCAAGTAGAGGCTAAGGAGACAGAATTATTTCAGATATTTTCTGGGTACTCACTTTGCACTGTAAGTGGGCTTAGGCCACCTAGTTTTTGTTTCAGTCACGTGAAGCCAAGGAGACATTCATGCAATGAAAGTAAAGTATTTTGAGCTGTGCAATTTGTTTTAATGGATTAATAAGGAATTCTATTTTCACACTAATGACATAATAAAAATAATTTTAAACAATTTTAAATTTCATTGGAAAATAAACGTCTCTGAACGGCTTGTTCATTTTGCAATTCAGAGTGACTTTTGATTGCTAAAATGCAAACGTGGGATTTACTACTTTTTCAAGGAAGACTTTTTCAGTGAAAACACCGCCGAAATTACCTAAGCAAATAAGCTTTGGACTCGCGTCACAAGCCGAGATACCATGTCAGCCGTGTCAGGTAACACAATACATACGCCACGATAGAACTGACATGCTTCGGCAGATAGAAATGGGGTTTTGTACCACAGGGCTTGTTAACAGCAGAAGTTAGTGTTACCTTACCCGCACCAGCACCGTCAAGAGCCAGCTGTGGAGGAAGCACAGGGTATGAGAAGAATCAAAGCAGAGGACAACAAGACACTGTGTGGAACATAGTGAACAATAAGACTATGAACTGGCCTATTTTTAATATAGCTCATCCATTGTCTTGCTCTGAAATTAGTTTTTTAAAATCTTTTCTGTATGATTAATCCCATTATTTTTGCACAGGAGTCTGATATAATTTGGTTTGTTGGTGGATATTTCAAGCACCAACCTGGTGCTTGAAAGACACTGGATGAGAAAAGAGGTAGCTTATAGAGAAATAACGCCTCAGTGTATCAGTATGATTTCCATCAGCAGGAGCATGTGGATGGGCCCCATTGAAAGAAGTCTCACAGAAAACCATCATCTGAGCACAGCTGCACCTCTGTTCCCCAAAAACTTGGGAGCTTTCTGAAACATGAACAATCCCAAAGGACCAACCAGCTGTGAGATGTATCTAGGACATCACGGGAGGTAGGACAAGGCTCTGGAGCTGCAGTCCACTGTGGGAGTCTCACACAGAGGGGTGAGACTTGATGGGGAGGTCCCTGTACAATGAGGGAAACCAGGTCAAGGGGTGGCAGACGATTCCCTCACCACAAGTGCTGGGGACTTAATGCCTTTGGTTGCAAACAAATATTTCAAAGGGCTCAAAACATAACCATTACCTCCCTCATTCCCCAGTACATCCTCATTTTTTGACTGTGTCTCAGCCTTTGGGGAATGCCTGCTGAAATTAGCGCCCACGCATTTTGTAAGGAGCAGGTAAAGGAGCTTCCACCTACGGCAGGAACCGCACTGCTACCGAGGCTGCTGACACATTCTGACTGCAGGCGCTTGCTTATTTGCTCTGCTGCCAAGAATATCAATTGGATACTATGCTTGCTATTGATCCAAAGGAAGATTTTGTTGTTGTTGTTGTTGTAAAAAATGTGAATGCATTATGCTATGTCATGTAACGCTATAAAGCAAAATAAAATGTACAGGAGGGAAAGCAGCAGAACAGAACGACAGCAACATTAACGCTGCAGATTTTCCGGCCTGTAATGGAACATTTTGGCAGATGGACAAAAACCATGACATATCTATGGGTGTCTGAGTCTGGAGATGATTCAGCTCCTCTCTGCCGTGCCTTGATGGGATTATCTACGATGACTAGCACAGCTCCGTCAGCCTGGCTGATATCACTATTTGCAACACCTTAATTGAGAAATAAGCACACCTGGAGCTGCACAGGGTGTTTAAGGAAGAATCTGGAGGATGGGTTTCACTGTCCTCCCACTCCTTATCCAGCTCAAGCTCCTGCATGCAGGTCAATGAGCTGTAAGGTGCTGAGCAGGCTCTGCAAGCCCCTTGCTCTCCCCATCTCTCTTCTCTGCCTCCCAAGGAGAAATCATCTCCCCTGGGGGCACAGTGGGCCCATGGCTACTGGGGGAGAGACCTCACACACATGTGATGCAGATGAGACACCCACAAAGCAGTGAAAGGTGTGTGTTTGGGAATGGGCTTTTGGAGGCTGGGCTCCTGCTCTCCCTGATGGCTGGCACATCTCTTCTCCCAAGGGTGGGTAATGCCTCTCTGATCAGCCTTTAGTGCCTTTTGCACTGACAGGTGCCTCGTGCTGAGATGGAGCCTATGAAAAGCCAAGTTCCTGCACACGTGTAAGGTTGTTCCTGGCCAGTCATGAGCCAACCTCTCACAGTTTTGGTTGTATTTCTCTGACACGCAGAGCTGTGGCTGCTCATGTCAAATTTAGCAGAACTACCTAAGGTGCTTAAGAGCTCTGATTTTCATGTATCTGTTTTCAGCTCAAAGTTGTAGCTTTGTGCCAGAGATCTACCTTCTCTTTCCTTGGAAACAGCAGAGAAACAGCAATTGCCATGGCATGTTGGTATCTGATAGTCACAAAATGGGAAGGCTTCCCAGGTGGATGCTCACTCTCATGCAGAGGATGCAACCCTTAACTGTAGACCTGTGTGCTCTTGCACTCTCGGTGGTTGTAGCAGCCTGTAGCATTGTCTTTCTGTCTACAGACTTAGCAATATGTCCTGGGCAAAGGTTCTTAGTCTGCTATCCAGCTAGAAAAGGAGTCAGGTTCAGGATTGAGTGATCCCAGGAGGACCCAATAGTTTATTCTATCTTTTCTTCAGACTTCCCACAAGGTGGATATTTTGTGTTTATGGAGTCCTTGCAGGGACATATAATTACAGAAACAAATCACTCTTTTGGCATGGCAAGAAATACAGTGATGTGGGTAAAAGACAATATAGCTCATATTCCTGATTTCTTTTCCGTGTGGTGCTCTTAAATCTTCCTTCTCCTTAAAGCAGGGCCTCCTGAGTCTGGGATGCCCCACAGGAATTCTTGGCTTCTCCTGTGAAACACAGAGCCTTTCCTTCTCTCACATAAAACCAGTTTCCTTTTTCCTTAGCGGTAACACCGTTCCCCCCCACAAATCCATTTTTTTTTTCCTCTGAACCTGTGAAACTTTCCATCCATTTTTCAGAGAAATGCAAACAATCCTGAGGACATCTGGCTATATTTGTAATATGTGCATGGATAAACTTAGAGAAAACAGTGTAATAAGTTACCCACTGAATGGAAAATAAGTCTAAACACTCGCCAGCTTACATCTACCTAAGTATCAATCAGTGTGCTTCAGTGGATCTGCTCCAACGTACCCCCACTGTGGATGCGAGCCAAAATCTGAACAGCAACAAACAGCCCATTATCAATCCATTAGTCCTCACTGACTGAACTATACACATAAAATCTTGTTTTACATGCATACTCCTGCCATTCCCCAGCAGAGATAATGAGATTACCTGTGCCGTATCACTCAGCCCAGAAACTTGTCACATTCTAATGAGTTCCTTCTCTCTGCCCACAGACACAAATAAAATACCTGCTTTTTCTTTTCCTACATAATAGGTAGCCAGCAGCCAGAAGCTCACTCATGAAAACGTCGGCACCCACTGCAGCACCCAGCTAGCACACGTGTGATGATTCATTGCTAGTTTTGTCTGTCACTTTGCATCACACGGGAGGCAGAATAGCACAGGATGCGACTCCCACTGCGGCGTGACGTGTTGCTGGGAAATTGAAAGTGGAGCATCCCCCCCACCTCTGCAGGAAAGCTATTTTCAAAATAAAAAAAGCTTTCCTTCCCTCTTTCCTTCCTTCCTTCCTTCCTTCCTTCCTTCCTTCCTTCCTTCCTTCTCTCTTTTTCCTTTCAGAATACCTGTGGGTATTCTGTAAACAGATAATTAAGTGTTCATTCTTTCTCTTAAAGCAGAGTATTTCCCAGAAAGATGACTGAATGTTTATGGAGTTTTGATGGAGTATAAAAAGAACAGTTGGATAAGCTTTTATTTTTTTTTTTTTAATTTGGTTAATACTGGTGTCATGATACCTTTGCCCCATACAGTTTTCCTGTCTTTGAGCTAGATTTTTTGTGTGGATATTTACAACTGACCAGTGACCACATTACTGCAATTCTTTCTATGGTTATTTAAAAGTGTGTCCGCACAAATAGTCATAATGAGCAGTGACACTGCTTTGGTAACCCTTCATGTTACCAAAGACTGTCTCAAAATCTGACTGCTGCTAAGACAAAGGGCTCAGCCTGGCCAACAAGGTGTTGTGTCTGCAGTTACCGTCTACACCTGACACACGGTACCAGTGTGCGTGTTCTTAGCCCACAGCAAATGTGACATATCCAGCGCAGTTTGACTGCCTTAGCTGGCGGACAGCCACTGCGGAACCCTGCTAACATCACAGTGCATCTGAAGGAAATGATGTTTCCCCACTTGGAAAAACACATTTCAGAAAAGGCTTTTTGGGAGGGACTTTTCTCTCCCACACTAGCATTCTCTCCTACCAAATGGTGGATCCACTGGTGGTTCACCCAGAGAACTCCAGGCTGAACCCATCCCTTGGGGCCGTATTGATGGGACAGTGCCATGTGGGTAAATTTTCCTGTGTGTTGCACAGTGCTTCTGCAACGCTACAGTCCACCGTGTTTCATTTCAGGGTGTCCAAGGGGAGTGTAAGTGATGCATATGCCTTGTGCTGGTTCTCTGGTTTGGAATAATGGTTGCCTTTTGTGAAAAAGGAAAAAGGCACATTTGTAAAAGTCACTGGGCTAAAATCCTGCTCTGAGATGTTGCTGTGCAAATGGCATCCTTTTTCTTAGTGGGGGAAGCCCTGCTATAAATAAAAGAAGAATCTAGCTGCTCAGTTTTACTTTTTGATGTTGGGTAGTCTACATTTTGCTGAAGAGCTGGAAAGGTAAAAATATGTACAAAGGGATGGCCAATTTATGCCCTAGATTTTAAAGCAGAATAGCTCATTGATCTTGTCTGGTAGCTTTGCTTAAAATTCAGTGGTACAATATGTCTTAGAGCCTGAAGAGATGAGTGAGGATCTGTATAGCTTGCGTGAGCTGAGGAGGAAAAGGAAAAAAAAAAACCTCCCATTACTGTATAGAATGGTTGTCTTTTCAATTATGGATGAAAAGATGAGTATGACCCTGAGGGGCTGGATTCAGACAGAATACAAGGGGGGAAGAGCCTTAAAAACAAGCAAAATCTTTACTAAGAGATGATTAAAAGGGAACATAAATGTCTGGAAGTGTTTTGAAGAAGGAAGTGCCATGGAGGGGGAGAAAATGATTATGATGGAACATGGAGTAATGGTATTAAATTAACAAAAGGAAAAGGTCTGTTGAATATCAATAAAATCCTTTCTCTTTTCCTGTGGCATCATCTCCCAAGGGACGTTGCAGGAGCCCCATCATTTGAGTCCTGGTAAATGACTTGGGACAAACCACAAGAAAGTATGGTTTAAGGCACATTACTGTGATGTTCAGGGATGGAATTACTGACCTAGTGGCTCATTTCTTTCCCCCCCTTCTCTGCGAATCTACAGCATTAATGAAAATAAAACAAAAGACAACCGTCGTGGAGGAGAGCTCTTGTTTATACGCAAGTGGCAGTGCAACAGCAGCAGAAAGAAGCACAAAGGCGAGTCCAAACAGATCAAAAGGACTGATGATGGCTGCTAGCACATGGGGGAGGGAGATACACAGAATAACTAAATTGCATGCAGAGTGAGAACGGGTTGGGTGAATGGGCTTGCCAAAGGCAGCTAGCGCCCACGGACAGGCACTACCAGAGCTACATAAAGGCATTTGTGCCCTTGCAAGATTTCTTCTGCAAGGGATTGCTTTAGTCACTCTCTATTTCTGTCATAAGGAAACGGCAGCCCTAGTAATTAATAAAGCAAGCGGTTCTTGCAGAATATGCTCAGAGTTTTCCCTGAGATTAGTCTGCTTGGAGGTCTCATTCCTTTCAACAGGATGGAAATAGGAACTCCCCGTTTTTAGTCTAGCACCAGGCAGGGTAGGAGGTGCTGCTCGTACCTTCCCAAGACACTTGTTCCACATCTCCCATCTCCTGGCAGGAGTAGCTGAAACACAGAAGTAACTGGTGCTGCTGGGGAATCCAGCTGCTTGGAAAAGCCAAGTGGAAAAGTGAAGGGGGAAAAAGGGATTTGGAAAATTGGATCAGTGTAGGAAAAGGCATGGAACGGTATCCTGGAAGTGAAAGGATGGAGCTCCACTGCAGTAAGAATGATAGGAGTTTATAACAGCTTCCTTTGAAACACTGCAGGAAGGTGCATGTGTGCTTGGTAATACTGATAATGTCTATTTTGTGTCTATATCTTAATTACCCGTTAAGGGTCTGTCCTAGTTTTGGCTGGGATAGAGTTAATTTTCCTCCTAGTAGCCCGTATAGTGCTGTGTTTTGGATTTAGCATGAGAATAATGTGATAACACACTGACGTTTTAGTTGTTGCTAGGTAGTGCTTACCCTAGTCAAGGACTTTTCAGCTTCCCATGCTCTGCCAGGTGCACAAGAAGCTGGGAGGGGGCACAGCCAGGACAGCTGACCCAGACTGACCAAAGGGCTATTCCATACCATATGACGTCATGCTCAGTATATAAACTGGGGGGAGTTGGCTGGGGGGCAACGGTCGCTGCTTGGAGACTGGCTGGGCATCGGTCAGTGGGTGGTGAGCGGTTGCCTCACTTGTTTTTCCTGGGTTTTGTTTCTCTCTCTTCTGTGGTTGTTTTTCTTTTCATTACAATTTTTTATTATTATTATTATTTTATTTTGTATTATTTTATTTTATTTCAATCATTAAACTGTTCTTATCTCAACCCATGAGTTTTCTTACTTCTACCCTTCCTATTCTCTCCCCCTTCCCACCCAGGGGGAGGGTGAGCGAGTGGCTGTGTGGTGCTTGGTTGCTGGCTGGGTTAAACCATGACAGGGTCTCTAACACGTTTTGAAGCAATTGTTGGCTGAGCCACACAGCACCCCGGTGCGATAGAGTCTCACCTTTTCCAGGTGCTGGGAATGCCCAAGACAAAAGGGGCTGCATCATTTGAGCCAGGCCATGCAGAGCACCAGTGTCAGATCTGGAATCAGAAATGCCGTTCCTGAGCTCCCAGCTGTTGTTCAAAGCCATTATCTGGTCTTACATCCCTGTTTACGAATGAGCTCTATGATTATGCATACACTTAAACTCCTTAGCCAGCCGGACATAACCACCTGCTTAAAGTTAAGCATGGGCTCTGAACGGTTTCTTGAACAGAGTATCCAACTACAAAATGGCGTAAGATATTCCACCAAGTTAGCTCAATAATTATTTTAAAGGAAAAAAAAATCCATTTGAAGTGGAGTACCTCAGCACAAAATTAGAAACACCTGGGAGCTGGTTGGGTTGGCTGAAAAGAAGCACTGATAGGAATCTGACCATTTTGTTTTGCTGAAAATTCAGCTGAACCCTTCGTTGCTGCACAGAATTGCTTGTATGCAAGAACGGGGGTCAAAAAAGGCACTAAGGGAAAATGCAACTGAACAACAGAGCTTCTCTGCTTTCCTGGGAAGAACCTAAATATAAAGATAAATTCTGTCATAGAAATGTGAAAAATAGTTGAAGAATAACTCCACTCACAAAAACAAGAAGTCATATATTGTTTTAAAAGTAAAATAAAATAAAATAGGCATAAGGCAAATTACCTCTCATCAGGACAGCAGAGAAAACTAATTTGATTTCCGTAATATAAGACAACAATGATTATTAAATCTCATAAAAATAAATTCAACCACCTTAAGAGCAGGCTATAAATGCTAAGTATATCATGTCAAAAATTAACATATGAACTTCAAATCTGTGCACCAATTCAAAATCTGATTTAACGAACTGCTATTATTAAAGTCAATTGGAGAGCATTCCATTATAAAAACAAATGAAATCTTAACTCTACATGAAATAAATAATTTTTTCAAAGCCTAAGCAGAATGCATTAACTTAACATGCAATGATCTAAATTATGTATTAAACTCAATTATTTTTATTATTACTTTTCAATTAAGGTGACATGGTTAACTCCATTCTTATTAGAGTCTCAGTTCTGATCCTACCTGTATCTCAACTTTTGTATCTTCTTGGGGAGAAATTGTTCACAGAGCTATTGTAATCAAGTCTATCCTCTGGACTTCCAACAAGAGAAAGCACAAAGATCTGTTGTGCAGAACAAAACAGCACTGTGGTTTAGCAGGCATACCAGAGAAGTCGTGCTTTCCATCAGCTTTGGCAGCATTTTGAATGCAAGAGCATGAGTACTTAGGTTCAAGAACTCAGTTGTTCAGTTCTTACCCAGGTTAATCCTATGGCTGTATTTTTGAAATTACCACTTTGTTTTTACACTTTGCCTTCCTTCCCAAAGATCTGACACAGTTTGAAATGCAGAAGCTATTTCCAATGTGACATGGACACTGAATCAGGGTCACTTGCCCCAGTAAAGGAGATCTCATTGACATTAGCATTTGCAGTCATTGGACCAATTCACTGAGTTAATGTAACAAGTTATTTAAAAAATATAATTTTCTTATAAAACCATCTTTGTGCATATAGAAATCAAAATGAATTGCTCTGATTTTGGAATCATTTATTTGTGTGTGTTTTTCATCTTGAAGTGTTCATCATTCTTCAAATATTCCTTTTTCTAGTGTAATTTCTCACAGCTAGAAGTTATGTCTTCAGTGTTTATGAATATATTTTCTAATGCTAGTAAGATGTGGAATTTCCTTGGGAACATGTTTTTAATCCTAGAAAGTCATGAAAGGAGACTTCACGAGCATAGTGCACCTCAAGGGTTTCTGCTATAATTGAAAACCAGGCTTAGAAAATTTTTGAAAGATGTGGTCTGCACATCCTGAAAAAACAATACAAAACTTAGAAATGTTAGTCAGACCTCATTTTCACTGGGGAACCTTCCCTGGATTCCTAGAAAAGGCTTTGAATTTTTTCTTGAACGAGGACTACCAGATTTGACTCACTATCTCCTTCACTCACAGAGCTCCTGTTTGTAAATCAAGAACACTAGCACTGATACGAAATGCAAGCCTTCATAGGCTGAGTGTCGTGTTCATACTCCATGCTTATCTTCTTGGAAGAACCCACATGATATTGTGTCTGTGCCTCAGCAAAAGCTTTTTGTTTATTAATTTGATGAATTTCTTTGAGTTTAAAGAAAGAAATTAATTTTACTTATTCCTCTATGTGATCATTAGAAAAGCTTTTAATGAACACAGTAAAACCCAACTAATTATCACAATGGCATTTAACTCTAAATAAAATTGACAGGAAGCAAGAATATGATACATATAATTTTACACAGTTTATTAAAACTCATCTATCACGTTTTTTCTCCTAAAGTAACCTGATCATATTATTCTATGATAATTTAGCTAATATTTTTTCTGTGCGTTTAATATTTAAGTGGCTTTTACTGATATTAAAGTCATAATGCATTTTATGGAAATTACCTTGCATTCTAATTACTTTTCTTGGTGAGGAATGGTAAATAGAATTATCTCGTTATGCTTGTTGTAGACAAAAGCGAAGAAATATTTAATGACAAGAGACTGCTAACAGAAAAAATTCCATATTCGCATGTTTTTTTCAGATTAGTCCATTTTGCCATCAATTCAGAGATGAGCAATTCCCAGAACCACTAGCAGGAACCAGGCGTGTATATGAACAACAGAAAGGCTCTGAATGGCAAGCTGGATGCTTTTAACATCAGTAGTTCCCTTCTTTCTACGGTCTGCCTTTCCTCTCCTCCAGGCTGAGGAGAGTTAGGAGTAAGACAATGAGCTACCTGAAGAAAGCTAGAGACACAAACAACTGTGTCCTTGAGCCCAAGCTGCCCCGTGCTTTTAGTAGATTAAGCCACGGTTAGAAAGCTATAAATTGTATCTACAAAAACAGTGAGGTCAAGGCCTGTATAAAAGTTAACCCCTTGCCTTGTCCTCTTTTTCCAGCTCTTTATATGAAATATACTTACTGACTGGAAAAATAGAGGAATTAATTGCTGAGAAATCAAATTTTCATGCCAACTCTGCTCTCAGTTACTCTACTGAAGTCCAAGTGAGGTCACAGATAAGACTGGATTAGTGTATCTAAAATCAAGATGGGAAATTGTTTTTATGAACCTTTATAAAGATGAAGGTGTGCTTCAGGACTAGTGCCATCTAAATGGGGCCACTTTGGGTAAGTCATCTTTTGGGGGATATCAGATGGAGTCTATCTCCAGAGAAATCATTCTTCACTGGCCACTGTGCGTCTGGACAACTCTCTGAAAATCAAAATGCTGCATGGCTCTTACTTAGTTTTGTATGACTTTGTAACATCCAAAGAGCTGCCACCAGAGCAGCAAAATGAAAAGTGACACAGCAGAGTATGAAGCAAAATTAGGCAGAAAGGAAGAAATAAGTGAATATTAGCAAGAACAAATGAGATTTCAGGTGCTGGTGTTTTTCTGTAAGGTTCCAAAATTTCTCTGGCTCTGCATTTTATTTGACAGCATATGTATTTTTCCTGAGAACTTTTGTTTGCACTGGTGCTGGGGTTTCCTTGTGCCCACCAAGACCTACGCACATGGAGGCAACAGTTGTGCCATAGGTGATATATCTTAAGGGTGGTTATAATCGGGGTAGTTCCACCACCAAGTGGCCATGGAAAGTGGACAAAACAATTAGCTCAAAGTGCCTACCAGGTATAGACACAGCTATCCTAACATGACTCTTCTACTCAACTTAAGCAATGCTTTCCTTGTAACCAGGGGCAGGAAAACCCTTGAGAGTGGATGAAGATTTGAACTTCATTAATCAGTGAGCCTCCTGGGGCATGCAGAGATGACATGGACCATCTTCTTTAGTCTGACTGCCATATCATGGAGGAAGGTGCTCCAGGAAATGTCCTTGCCACAAATACTTATCTTGGTGGGGATATGGACATTTCTTGCCTGGTGAGTGAGGAGCAGCGAGAGGAACAGGAGTGTCTCCTGTGGAAGGACAGCTCTAAGGCTTTCCATTAGTCCAAAGAGATCATCACTTTGCTTCTCCACATGCTCTTAACATCAAGGGTCAATATTTTCTGTTAGCCTCTCTAAACTCGCCTGCAAGACAAACATTATAAGATTATTGTTGCTCTCATTGATTTTACTTTCAATCTTCCTGTTATAGTAGCTTTGGAGTCATTATAATCATATCAGTCATTAAAAGAAAGTGGATGGAAAATATAAAGTCATTTTTTAGCTCACATTGAAATTGCAAATTCAGTTTAATTGAAACATTCTGTGACTTTCTGTCTAAATTAAGTAAAATTGTCTATTTAGGGGAAGGATCCCAGAAAGTTCTCTGAATAATGCCTATTTCACAATCTTCTGAGCTTTCTTTCCACTTGAAATGACCTTTAAATGAAACGATTTTTTAAAAAATTTACAGTTCAGCTCACTTCTTTTTATTTTTTGACCAGCAAGAAAAACAGTTCTTAATTCCCCTGTCATCACTGAAAACTCCACTGTAGACTCTAACATGGTAGTCCAATCTACAAATCCATTTATTCCTTTTTAGCCAAATCATCTTCTGCAACATCTACCATAGTTGTACAAACAATAATTACAATAATATTTCACTGTTGTACTAAGGATCAGGTTCTCTGTGTAGAATATTTAGAAAGGTCAGTGTCTCATATATAACGTACAGGCAAAAATAAAGCCACCAAAGAATGTCATTAATATTTACTGCAAATGCACTATAACATTCTGAGTTTGCCATGCACATTTCTCCCTGTAATAGAACAAGTTTCTAAAATGGATTAAATCCTGATTTGATTTTACTACTGTACATATTACAAATGCATTTAATTTTAAGTGTCAAAATAAAATGTAGCATATGACATCCTAATCTGATGTATAGCAGTTTCACCAGCAATTCCCTATGAGATATATCTTTTTTTGTAAAAATGTCAGTGTTGCCTGCTTTAGCTCAACAGGGCCTTATATTCAAGCAGCACTGCACCTCGGTCCCTTGACTTAACCAAAGGTTAGCTAAACTGAAGGGATCTCAGCGAGAGGGACAAAAGTGAGTTGAAGGAGGTTCATTTGTTTTACAAGGCACAGTCTTGCTGTGCTCCAACTTATTTAGATAGACACAGAAGAAAAATGCATGCAGTGCTTTTGAAGGTCCACTGGAAGACTTGCCATTGACTTTTAAAGACTCAGGATGAGCAGTGAGATAGCAAACGTGATGTAGCTGTGTGTCAAAGGCACAGTCTTGCTTCGGAGGTCACCGGGTATCTTGCTGATGGAAAACAAATAAATGAGTAATAGCATTAACTGAATGATTGGGTTATGGGCATTATTCTCTCCAGAATCCTTCAGAGGCTTCAATGTGTTGACTTCAGCAAGGCAAAATCCTCTAAGGGCATCATGACCATTACGACCTCTTTTCTCTCAAATTATGTTAGTCCTGAATAACAATTATGGAAATTAACTTATTAGTGCAAATTGATACATGATGCTGGGCCAGCAGAATTGACTGATCTTTATTATTTTATTTATTTATGCTGCAATACCAGTTATAGTGCAATAAACAGAGACTGACTCTATCATTAATATAGAGGGATATTTAAGTTATGGATAGACTGAGGAATTAATCTGTGTGAGATTTACCTCAGAAACATCAAGGAACATTCTCATGTTATCCGCAATTTTCTATGGTTGAAAAGCAAAAAAGAAGGGCTTCCACAACACAAAGCCCAAGAATTAAGAAATCACTTTTGTTCTTTGAGCATCAAAAGGAAATCCTGTTTGTTTAAAATCATTTGTGCCATCTTAAAAGAGTAATATATTTTTTCCCTCTCGTACTTGTTTACATCTTCCCTCATTCACCTCTTTTCCACCAAAATTTGGGATGGAGAAGAGCAAACTGGGAGCAAAAAGGAGAACATAAGTCTTGTGAGGAGGAAGCTGAAACAACACAAGTGCAGGCAGAGATGTGGGGCTGCTGCCCCGAGTCTGCCACTGGTGCCAGGGAGGTGCCAGGGGGCTTTGCCAACATCGCATGAGGACCATGAGGAGACCTCGCCATGCTGCTCCAAGGCAAGAGGTGTCCCATCTGCCCAGCCACGGGGAAACCCCTCGCATCTCCAGGAGGGCAGCAGAGTAACCTCTACGAGTGCCAAATCCCACCCCAGCAGACCTCCCATGACGGAGGAAAGCCCACGTGCGCAAACAACCACGCTGCACGAGCGTAACCCAAAAACCCAGGAGGAGCACCCACTGACATAAAGGCTGTGGTTAACTCACTGGTGCTTCACCCTCTCCCAGAAAGGCTGGGAGGAAAGTCTGAAGGAGAATTAAGAAACGTCCAATGTGGCCAGCTTCATTCACATGTAAATTTTTGTCTGCAAGGCTTGAGATTAGCAGCACTGCCATGGGACTGAAGTGACCCATCCTGAGCCTTGAATCAGGCACCTCAAATCGGCTTTGCCACCACCCATGTCCTGCTAGCACGGGAGCCCTTCTAATCTGGCCTGTATCGTTCCAATTAATTTGGGGGCAGCCCCTGAGGCTTAAGTATGTTTACATCAACTGTCTGACAAACCATCACACATAATGAGGAGAAAAATAAAGTTCATGTTTGTGGGGGGAATAGAAGATAATTTTCTCAGGAAAAAAACAAAGATAATTCTTTCAGCTTCCTTCACATTACTGCATGGAAGTACAACAGCAGCAGTTGTAAAGCAAATTTTAATGATATGCCTGAATGTCACACTTAAATCTCTGACAAGTTTTTACAATAGCAGCATTTTGATCTTCTTTTTTTTTTGACCCTAGAGATTACAATCAAAAGCTTTCCTTTCTTTTTTTCACATTTCACATTAAAACCTTCAAACTTTAAAATTAAATCTTATCTGCAAATTAACAAAGCCTGTGTTTCAAAATGAAAAAAGGAGATAACAAATACTTACACTGCGCAAGTAAAGAAATTATCTTTAAGTTAAAAAAGAATGGATTACCTCTTATTTTCTTGTATTTGCATATGTCATGGAATGTTTTGGGGAAAGTCTGATTGATTGCAGTTCTGCCTGGCAATGTCTAATAATACTCGCCTGCACACAGCCCCCGCTGGCTATTTCAGCCATTGGCAAGAATTTGGCTGCAAAGATGATCTGTGAGTGCTCATTTTCCTCTGGCCATCTGAAAGCTACTTGGGAGGAAGCGAGGGATTCCCAAGAAGGGCTGGCTCTACCAACTTCCCAAGCAACACGTGCAGCTGGAAGAGTGAAAAAGATGGCTTTGCAGCAGAGAACTGGACCCCGTATGCATGCATCAGTGTTAAATCAGAAGTCTCCAGAACAAAAAGAAAGCACAAAAGCGCAAGGCTCTGCGGGTTAGAGCTGTAACAGATTCGCAGCCTTAGAGCACAAGGCAAAGAGGCAGAGATGCAATGGCTGCTGGCTGGGAAGCTACACAGTGGTTTAAAAGACAGGGTGTATTGCATAATACAGACATTAAAATGCTCAGAGATTTGGGAAAGTTCCTGGAAAACACTGAGCTGCTGCTCGGTGCTGTGTCTGGGCACCAAGTGCCCCTGGGTGCCCTGTCTTCCACACAGGGCCAGCACATGGACACAGGGCCCCGCTGCGCCCCGAGGCCATGCCTGTCCCTGGTGCAGCTGAGGAAGCACAGGCCACAGAACTGAGAGCGTGGGGAGCAGGCTGCAACGCTGTCAGTGGCAGCTCAGTAATCAGCCCCTGTAAAACAGATTCCCTGCTTACAATCTGCTTATTTAAATACCCAGCACATGGCAACTCTTCTGTTTTTCACTTCTATTTTTTTGTGCTAAACTCACAGGACAGTTAGCTTAAAAATTCACCCATCAGCCCCAGAGAGACATTTAAGTTTCATTTCTCATCCCCTCACGGTCCTTCTCAGGGACTGTGGACACGAGGAAAAGGCAGGAGCAGAAGCCTGTGGCTCATCTCGCAGGCACCCACATCTAACAAGGGCAGGAAAGCCGCTGGCGATTTCTGCTGGCTTGCTGGGCTGCAGGCTGGCAAGCAAGCCTGTTCCTTCTAGCCTGCCATGGGAGGGAGTGGAGCTGCTGAAAGGAGCCCATCATCATCATCATCACTAACACAGGAGTCGAGCAGCTGACCGAAACCAACCTTCTTGAAGAAGAAGGAGGTGTAGAAACATATTAGTCCCACTTCCAGCCTCCAGCACCTACCAGGTGCTACTGGGCTGGGCTGCCACCAGGCTTCCCTGTCCCAAAACCAAGGGTGGGGGCAAGTGCCTATGTAAAGCAGCACATAGCAATCCCTCCTGCTTGCTTGAGAGGGGCATGGGAGGGACAGGGAGAAAGGGAAAGCATTTCATGCTGTTTGGTAGTTGCACAAAGCGGTGCAGTGCTCTGAGCCTTCACACCCAGACAGGGGGGTGCAGAAGTGATACGAGCTCTAAGTATTGCTACAGTGCAGCTCTCAGTTTGGTCTGTTTTGTCAGGGCAAAGGAAAAAAAGGATAATGAAATCTATTGCTCTTCATGGGCACTTAAACCCAAAGCTATCTTGGTGCAGCTTGAATCAGGATAATATCTGAAACTTTCCTTTCTGAGCCCTTTCTTTTTCCTCTTAAATGGAAGCTTTCTGAATAGTTTTAAGCTGTCAGAAAAAAAACCCAAAAAACCCAAATGCCATGGTACTTCTTCCTTTCTTAATCCTGATAAATAGATGTGAGTCTGCTGACAAGGAATTCCAGTGAACTTAGATATCTGTTAAACTTGCACTTCACTTCTAATATCTCAAAGGTTTCTGGGCGCTCTCTGATCGTGGCTGAAACTCAGCCAAGTCCACTAAGAAAAATAGCAACATAAAGTGGAAAGTTTGCCAGGAATTCCTTGTTGAGGCCTTAAGTACAAGACTATTACTGTCTTTTCCTCTTCAAAGAGATTTCTTGCAGTTTCATAAAACTTTCAACCTCATCCACTGAAGCATGCCTTTCAGAAATCCTTGTTACTGTTTAAAGTCCATGCCATTAGTTTAGTGTTAGTTCAGAGTTTTACAGAGAGATCTATTGCTCTGTGTCCTTCCTTCACCTGCAGAGTCTGAGGTCTGTCTATTTTAACTTAGCAGTACCACTGCAATTCACCAAAATCTGAGGGAGAAGCACCAAATGTGAGAGTAGAGCCTAGGTTAAATTTTTAGTCTTCTAATATCGTGCAAGTGTTTAGACAAGTGTTCAGTTCCCCAGGACTTCATTCCAGGGCCATATAATACCAATAGTGTTACTTTTCCCATCTCTTTCTCTATAACTCTGAATTTTTAAGGATGTGGATTGGATGTTAGCATGTGCTTCCACAGAGCTGGCAGCAAGTGGAAAAAGTTGGTCTCATTTACTTGGGCTTCTAATCACTGCCCATATATCACCCTTATGGTAGCAACAAAGCAAAGCCTAACTCCTCCTAGGACAGCAAATATGGATTAATTTGGGAGACAGAGATGATTATACGCTTTCCCATTATTGCTGACATCGTATAGCACGTATGCCTGGATCACACAGTGGAGTGACGTGGCTTCAGGGCATCCCTTGCCATATGGGGGTAGGGGCTGCCCTCCTGAGATGGGGGAAAATAGTTGAGAAGTTGGAAAATGAGAGTTCTAACCCGAGGACCTGACTCCAGTTAATGGATTTAGTACTAAATGTAAATTATTGCTAATATAAGAAAGTGGAAGACAATTTTAGCTATTAATGAGAACAAGTATGAAGTAATTATTTCTTGTCAGTCTTAATGAGACACAGCAAAGGATGTGCCAATGGATTACCACTTTATGGCCCTGCTTTCACTGGGATGAAGCTCCATGTTGGAGCACAAAAGATAATACAGGACAAGATGGGAAAATAACCTAAAAATCTCTGCTTTGAGGACATCCGTAAAAGCTAAGTGTTTAATAAATTTGAGTGATGCAAATGTTTGGCATTGGCTTTATTTATGAATTTTTAACACATGCGACATGATCTTGATTTGAGGAGGAACAATGAAATTATAGCAAGTAATTTGTTGATAATAAGCTCTGTCTGGTTTTTGTAATTAAAAAAGTGATTAAGAAAGGCTAAGTCATTAATGCTTGAACTGCTGCTGCTGGGATATGCACAGTAACACACAATTTATAAACTTTTGGCAGAGGGATTTATTTACTGGTTCTTTTTCAAGAAACTTCTTTCTTTATGGTATTTATAGAATATGAGAAATAATAGATCAATATTATGAGCAGAGAAGAGCAATCATTCTGATAAATGCCAGTGGATTTGTAAAACTAGACTGGTTACATAGAGGATACAACCACTGAATCTCTGTATGTGGGATTGAAGCCATCATCCTAAATCAGCTGTAGCAGTTTCAATGCAGAAATATTGAGTCTAGAAATTATTTGCATGCAGAAGACCACTGCTCTTTGAATTTTATGTCATTTATAACCTGCAGAAAACTTTCTGAAAATTAATTTTTGTATTTTGTCACAACTGTCACAAGGTTCACTTTTTCAATTGTTTTACCTTTTATTGCAATGCACGAAATAAAGGGAAAAGTCTCTACTACTTTTATAAAGAGTAAACAGCCAGGGTAAACGAGACATCTATCTATATATAGATATATAAGTAGATATAGACATTAGATACGTTATAGATACTTCTATCATGTAAACATATATCTCTGAGTACATTATCAATGAAAGCCAAACCACATTTTTTTTAGAGACCAAGGATTTTCAGATCTAGTCTATATAGAGGTAGATTTAGGTTTGGGACTGAAATATGTTGGAACCAGTGCTGTAGTTCTCAATACCCACTTTCAGAGCAATTTGGTGCAGAATTTTTCATCAACTGG
The DNA here is from genome assembly GCA_013401315.1 of Balaeniceps rex. NCBI lineage: Eukaryota > Metazoa > Chordata > Aves > Pelecaniformes > Balaenicipitidae > Balaeniceps > Balaeniceps rex. Next base: position 6,966 of record VYZW01048077.1, on the reverse strand, counting down.
AGATAAAAATTATTCCCTGCTACAGTGAAATCGATTAAGATCTATCAAACTTCAGGCAAATCACTTTCTGCTTGGTAATGCCACCTAAGAACAGCCAGAGGCTTTAAAATTTGTTATTACCCTTGCTGAGCAGCAGCAGTCTTGTAAAAAATACGAAATTATGTCAATAGATGTCTTATATTTTCGTGCACAAGGACACTATAGGAGATAATGAGACAATACCAGCAATCAAAGCTTTTGCTTGAGAAAGATTTACAGCTGCTGCTTCATACCATAAGTCAACACCGAATAACTAAAAGACTTGTAATTAAAGGCTAATTTAGTATTGATTGTATCCTAGAGCAAGGGGGCCAGTTCACTGTTCTCGCACCATCCTGTGCAAGCTTCATCAGCCAGACAGTGAGGGTGCAATTATCCTAAGTAGCCTTCAGCAATGGGAAGGCATCTCCTCCAATCCATTCCTGTGCACTCCACAGGTGCGTTAACAGGAGGATGGAGCAGGCTGTGGGGGAAAAGTGATTATCTCACAAGGTCTTCAGTATCACACATCCCCTCAGACCACTCCATGCTTCAGAACGGAACTTCAAGTCTATTTCATTTGGGAAAGTGAGGACGTGGGATATGTTTTCAGTCCAGTTTTCTTCTTGCTTCTGTGCTCCCTCTCTTCATGGTTCCTGTGATGGGACATTTCGGAGTGAGCATGTTTCTCAGGTGTCTCTGTTTGCTGCCTCCAGTGCTTTTCAGAAAAAAGTTCAAAACTGCTGTCTGACTAGAGGAATAAATGAGAAAAGGAGGACCATGGGTACCTGCTCTCCAGTCTACAGACCCGTCTGCACCTAAGGAGCCATACACATAATTTAGCTAGACTTTCTGAAAATGGCAATCTTCAGTTCGCTAACGTGCACAGAGAACTTATTCATCATTGCACTGATGAACAGGAAAAGACCATGTGTTGTAATATGGCAAAGGTGGCTTGTCAAAATTCAGGAAGTCACATTTCTTTCTCTAACACCTTGATGATCCTCTGATTAAATTTCACTGTCCCTTAAGTAGTATATTGCCACCAATCAATTGATTTTTTTTTCTTCCAGGATCTCATATGCCTCCTGTATGCATCATATATCATAGAAATTAGATCGTATTTAATATACTGAATCATAAACGTTAGAGATGGAAAATCTCATTAAGTCATCAAATTCATTCCTTTGTCAATGCAAAAGGGTTCCCATGTAGAATAGAATTTAATTTTTAACATAATGTATGTTCATCCCTCAAATGTTTCTTTTCAGTGGGTACTCCACAGAAGCCATTTAGTCCTTGCTGTCAGAGCTTTTTATGATAATCTGAATTTTCTTTTTGAAACTTAATTCCACAAGTTTTAATTATATCTCTACATTGCTCTTTCTATCTCTAGAAAAGTAGTATTTGCACGTAATAATCATACACCTTCCAACACTGTTCAAAATACTAAAAGATGGGGCTAAATATGGAAACAATCCTGTAATATCCATTTGCCAAGATCTCCAAATACCCTCCATTTTGTTTTCTGGTAGTGATTTTTTTTTCTTCAGAGTTTCAGAAACTGAAATAATCACTTTTAATTCTGAAACCAACTTTTTCTTAATGGAATTGTTAATTACTTTTCAGTACTTATTATCATGAAAAAAATGTAAGCCTATGTTTTCTTATAAAATCTTTCACTTTTTTTTTCACATCTTAAGATTTGGAACAAGAACAATTTCCACTTATTTAGCCAAATATGTGTTTTGGACTCTTTCAAACATTACAAATCCATTCTTTTAGCTGTCTTACGGCCATCCTGATGGTTTTGTATCAGATCAGAAAATCAAATAACTTCAACAGTGGGAAACACTCCATTCGATATTGCTGCTTTTGAGCAGCATTCTAGGATTTATTTACATTTTAATTATACTACACAAAAATGTAATAATGCTGAATCACTGGGAGGCACTGAGCATCCTGTAGTTTTTCTGTCACTGAGGAACACCTGGGGACAGAGACAGGAGACAGAGACATATCTGATAAACCTTATCTCTGTCCATCTACTCTCCGATAGGCTATTTTCTGATATCATTGGGTTCTCAGATGACGTAAAACAGCCAGTGGGACAACAAGAACAGAAAACAACACAGGATCACAGAATCACAGACAGGTTACAGTTGGAAGGGACCTCTGGAGGTCACCTGGTCCAACCACCTTGCTCAAGCAGGGTCACCTAGAGCAGGCTGCCCAGGACTGCGTCCAGACAGCTTTTGAATAAGTCTAAGGTGGGAGACTCCACAACTTCTCTGGGCAACCTGTTCCACTGCTCACCATCACAGTAAAAAAGTGTTTCCTGATGCTCAGATGGCACCTCCTGTGTTTCAGCTTGTGACCTTTGCCTCTGGTCCTGTCACTGGGGAGCACTGAAAAGAGCCTGACTCTGTCTTCTTTGCACCCTCCCTTCAGGTATTTATATACATTGATAAGATCCCCCTGCTCTTCTTCAGGGTGAACAGTCCCAGCTCTCTCAGCCTTTCCTCATGACAGATGCTCGAGACCCTTAATCATCTTTGGGGCCCTTCTTCGGACTCTCTCCAGTGTGTCCATGTCTCTCTTGTACTGAGGAGCCCAGAACTGGATACAGGACTCCCTGTGTGCCCTCACCACTGCTGAATAAAGGGGAAGGATCACCTCACTTGACCTGCTGACAATCCTTTGCCTAATGCATCCCAGGATACCGTTAGCCTTCTTTACGGCAAACGCACATGGGTGGTCCATGTTAACTTGGTGTCCACCAGGACCTCCAGGACCCTTTCTGCCAAGCTGTTTTGCAGCTGGATTGCTCCCAGCATATAATGGTGCATGGGGTTGTTCCTCCCCAGGAGCAGGACTTTGCACTTCTCCTTGTTGAGCTTCCTGAGGTTCCTGTCAGCCCATTTCTCCAGCCTGCCCAGGTCCCCCTGGATGGCAGCACAACCTCTGACATATCAGGCACTCCTCCCAGTTTTGTGTCATTTGAAAACTTGGTGAGGGTACACTGATGCATGCAGATAACCTTTTTG
>VYZW01048076.1:22158-34127 GCA_013401315.1 Balaeniceps rex | reverse complement strand
TGCAAGCGTGTAAAGATACGGGTGAACAAAACGCTAAGCTGCATTCAGTATGGCACTGAGAGTTTTACCCAGTAAGTCTTAGCTACTCAGTGCACACACACTTATAGGCAGCTGTGCATCCAACTCAGAGTCCTCTTTGATGCACCTTTGCACATCCCACTGAATTTGGACATGGAAGGTGGGATTCATCTTGGCTGCTTTTAAACATCTGCACGTTCTCCTCAGTCAGGCATCTAGGTTCCCTCCATAATCACTAGAGAGAAACAGGCTCCAGAGTGTCTTGGCTTCTGTCTATTTAGATACTATCAGTACAACAGGGAACAGTTTTGTGACCGAAGTAGTATTTAGGCCCCACATTGGCACTGTGAACAGTGTAAAATCTGTCCTAAAAAAAAGCCTATGGCGCATGTAACCTATTAACAAAAAAGTCAACGTGATTTCCTGCAAAGGAGACACCCTTACTGTCTCTTCCGCAAAACAGCATCTTCCAAAAAACCAGTCAGACTCAAGTGGGTGGTGAATCGATGAAGGTTTTCACCTATTTGGTATAGGATGTTGCAAATTCTAAGATTTAGAAGGTACAATACTTGCCCAGGAAACTTCCAAATGTGCATGACAAACCGATTCACATGGTTAAACATCTGACTCTCAAAAGGTGGAGGGGATTTAGTAAAACAGTAAAGTATGGAAGCATGGTGTAGAACTTTGCTTTTTTGGTCCCGCATAACAAACTGTTGTTTGTAAATAGTCCGATTAGACATGATGAAGGAAACAGGGATAAATAAACAAAATGCTTGCAATAGCACAATGGAGCTGTGCAGTAAAGAGAAATGCTTAATGGGTAGAAAATCTATAGATGCCTAATAACGACAACCTCGATGAAATATGTCATTTACATGTTAGTTATGCTCTTTTTTGAAGACCTAGGATTAGTCTGCATGCATAGGTCTTGCGCTAATTGCATGCACATATGCACCCAATGTGAATACAATGCTGTCCTCTCTGTTGGGAATCTTTACAAATGCACGTGTCTAACACACGAAAACCACACCTGTGGTCTCCTCCTCCCAAAGAGTGAGAGAGGAAGAGTAGGAAATTATAACCTAAGGATGGTGATCTTGTTTACTGACTACAGGAGCTAAACCCAGGTTTTGGACTCCCCCACACTTGTGGAATGGGTCCAGATTTTCAGACATCCGCTTAGCAGCGTTAGCCTACTGTCTTAATGCTTCTCAAGCAGCCTTTTCCTTGTGTCTCGCCTGAGTAAGGCTTTCCCACACAAATGGCCAGTAGCTGCGATTGTATACATCCATTTGAACCAATTAAGCCCCTAAATTACATAAAGGGTCGACCATACATTTCTTTGCAATGTTACACTGACTAATAGCAATTTACCTCCCTGTGTAAAACAGAACCATTCCAGCCCGTATAGTTTCTCTCACCAGTCCAAAAGACATGTATTAAGAACTATGATGCCAATGCGCGGCATTTTCTTTTACTTTAGCACCTGTAGTTGAAGAAAACTAAGGACTGAACCTTGCATCTTAGAGCAAGCTGCAGACTGCCAGGTACTCTGGAAAAAAAAAAAAAACTTTCTTCTTGTTTTTACTGTGTTAATATTGCCAATACACCAGAGGGGAAAATGTACCCAGTTAATTGTTCTTAATTTGCAAACGTGGCCTCAATCATCCATTTAAGAAAAGAGACAAAGCATTGCACAAGAGCTGGAACTTCATGAAACCTACATCCCCATTTTTCTAAGTTAATTTCCCTAGATTGCCTTCATCTTTCTGTTTACTTTAATTCACATCATTTACTTTAACATAACCAATTATCTAGGTGTAACAGAACAAGATGTTATGAAAAAGCGTATTCAAAACAAGATGTACAGACCCTCTGGTAACCATCAAAACACTTTTAAAGAAATTATGTAAAGTGATGTAATTCAAAGCAGTCACAGCTCCTCCCATAGAAAAGCCTCTTTTTCCTAAAAGTCTTGAGAGACCAAATTTCATTGTAGCATGTATTGATTTCACCAGTTTACTCTCAACTTGCCTCTAAATAGCTCCTGTACCTCTGCTGTAATGCTGGAATATTAGACACTAAGAATATGAGCAGGAGTTTCATTTTTCTACATCATATTGAATAATTCTTAAGAAAATATACCTGTCAGATATTAACACTGTGAAATCTAGTACATTGCCCAGGTATTTTCCTCTCATGTTTTAGAACTTCCCAGTAAGTATAGTGAAGGGGACCGAGTTTCTGGTTTGTATTTCACAAAGCGGCAGAAGGTACCTTTGAGACAGATTCCTTACTCGCATAAATATTCTCCACCTTGAGCTCGCTTCTCCTTTACCCACCTCATTGGAATATAAAACATACTTCTTTCAAACCAACAAAAGCTTACACATTTGGCAGTCCTCAGCTGCAATGTCATTGTCAAAGTTAATCCGTTTTTATAAACTACCCTTCTAAGAATAACTATCTGATTGCTTGAAGGGATTGAGGTTAAAAGCAGTTTAAAAAAAAAAAGGCACATCATTTCCAGCGCAAGCAAAGATGAAGGGCCCACTAGTGCTTCAGGAATTAAGTGTCTCCTAAGTTGTAAAAGATGTTCTCACAAGAAGAGCAAAGAAATCCACATCTCTGGTTGTGCAGTTTTTGCTAATAATGACCTGGCATATCAACCTGTATCATCCTGACTTTGTAGACGTGCCCTTGGTTTTACATGACTGTCAGTCAAATAAAGGACAGAACCATCCTGTGTTGTAGGCTTTCTGAAACAACGCTTAAAGGAGAAAATTCTGACTAGATTGAAAAGAAAGTAAAAAAAAAAAAAAAACAACAAAAACCCCAAAACCAAAAAAAATCCCCAGACAGACACAGGGAAATTAAGCCAGATGGCCAAAAGGAGCTTAGGAAGGGCAATTGAACAATATATAGTAAACAGCCTCAGCCCCTCAAAGAGATTTATCACTCTCCCTGTGGCAATTCCTTCCCATAGTTTTGGGGAATGACCTATGGGGAAGGGTTGAGAGAAACACCTTAACCAGTCTCATGTGAAAGCCCTGTATCTCAGTTGCAACAATGGACCCAATCTGGTGACTTCTTTCCACACTTGTGGCATCACAGATTAAAGAAAGTTATTCTAGCAACACATCCCCCACCAGCTCCAACTGTCCCAAAGACTTGTGCTGAGAAAATAAGATCTCCATTGCAGCAGCAGTGTGAATTTTGGGCCCTGTTATCTATGTATGTATGTATCTATCTATACCTCCCTCCCTCCTAGCAGCTCTTCCTCCGTATCACCATTTTCTACAAGCCCACACTAAGACTCTCTCTGGTTTTGGGCAAAAGGCTACAACTGCCATATGCACACAATAGAAAAGAGCTATGTGCATGCATATGGGATTACAGCACTCTTTCCTGGAATTAAAAAGAAATAAGAGATCATTTTAAGCAAAGGACTATTCAGCAGAACAGCTGTAGATATCAAACAAAAATGATGTAATTTCAGCCAATGAAGTTGGTTGCTCTACTGATTCCTGTCAATGGCACAATAAATAATTCTGCTAAATTACAGATCTGTGCTGCCATTTGACATGGTTTGAGAAGAATTTTGATTAAATTATAGCCTCCCACGCTTCCAAGTTCTTCTTCAGTTTGTCATGACTAATTTAGTTTTAGAAAGCTGTGTGGACACACATTCCATTTAATATCCGAACTTAACTTGAATAGTCAAATTATTTCTATCATATGACGTCACATTAAATGGATGTTTTCTCTGTCCAGTATGAAAATACAAGCATTTAATGCAATATTCGATAAAATACAATTTGAAAGACTGAGGATCATACTGCTGATTTTATAAAAAGTAATTTGAGATGAGGATCTGAAATCGTTCTTCGGTTCTTCTATAACAATCTACCACCCTTTTCCAATTACAATATTTATCATGTATGCAGCATTTTGATTAAGTTACTTTCTTTTATGGTCTATAAAAATAGATTGTGAAACTGAGACACACAGAGATTAAATGCCTGGAACTAATATGCTAATCCATATAATGTGTCAGTGACTGAGGCAGAGAAAGACCCAAAATACTGCTTTAGGGGCACCAAAGTATTAATAATAGATATAATTTCCGCTACATTAAGGAAAATAAATACTACACTGGGAAGATGATTTTGACTGACATATGACATACAGATATGACCGACATACTACCGTATGTCAGGTTTTAAACAGATTAAAAACTCTTTAGACGCTATGTACAACAGCAGCTCCTAGACAGCAGATGAGTGAAGACAGAATGATAAACAAATATAATCAGTCTTTTGCAAGACTAAACCAGTTAGTTGAACATTATAACAATGTCACTAATCTTTGCTTGGCAGGTCTATTTTTTATTCAACATGATCTGTTGTAATACCGTGGGTCAAAGGCTCAAATAACCAAGTGCAATACCACTAACTCTAATGGAGTTTTAATATGCCTGGTCTGAAACTGCTGACTGGTTTATCCCTTATCAATCAAATCTGCTGAATCGATACACTTCTAAGAATGTTTGTAAAAACTAGGTATGCAAGCACTAATCATTTATTTGCTTGTTTTTCTTTCAGCAGACTAATTTTTTAAGAAATTGTTTTTGAAATTATATTCCAGGATAATTATGCTTGTCTAAATATGGAGCAACATAATACCTTGCAACAGAATTAATTCATATGTATGTTAGTATTAATAGCCAGTATTTCAGCATCTCAAGTCACTCCCAGCTACTGCTAAACACCAGCAGAAACACTGCTATGCGCCTACTTCAGATGATCTTCAGGAAACGAAATACATGTCACTTACCTTTCGTTGCTTTACAGAATCCAGTTTTACCAACCAATAGGATGCCACTTTTGTTTTATGATATTTCCAATTATCCATAATCTGTAGTCATTGTGAAACACGAGAGAAAAGAAATACACATAAAAATGACTGAAATCTGGCATTTCATTCATGAGCATTCCCAATGCTAAAAAGTGTGAGCATCTAAAAGACCTCTGTGAAAAGTACTTCCCTCTAAAAGAAATAGAAAAATATTTGCAGATTCATGTGGGGGAACGTTTGCAAAGACGTGTATGATCTTTCAGTTTAATCCCACCCTCTTTTCCACCTGATTCTGACAGTCGTACACTACAAAGCAGGTGGAAACTTGTCTTGACTGACTCAGCTTGGATTCCTTGAACACAGCAGTAAGTTCAATAACGCATAACTGTTAATCTATTTAAATAGCAAGGGGTTTCGCTGCATAAAGTACATCAGACGTAGCTTGGAAACATCCTTTCTATAAATGATCATATATGAACTGCAATACTCTCCTTTTATGACATCTAAGTGCTACCAAAATAGCTCGAGCTGTGAACATACATTTTTATTTTCATTTTGTTATTTTATCTTTCCATTCTATTCCAGACCTGTGACAAGCTCTGCCTCACTGCCAACTAATATACCACTACTTGTTTCCTCCCATGATGAAATATTGTTTCGCATCAGAAACTGCTTAAGGCCAGACAAATTTATAAAAGAATTCTTCAATAAGAAAGTGCATTTATAACCATGCTACTAACGTTGTATGAGAAAGCACCACTAGATGGAGTGGATACACACACATGCTCCCACACGTACGTAAGTGCGCACACACTCTCACGTGTCTGAAGGTGTCCTGGTTTCAGAGGGTTAGAGTTACTTTTCTTCCTAGTAGCTGGCATAGTGCTGTGTTTTGGATTTAGTAGGAGAAGAATGCTGATAACACACTGATGTTTTAGTTGTTGCTGAGTAGTGCTTAGGCTAGTCAAGGACTTTCTTTTTCAGCTTCCCATGCTCTGCCAGGTGCACAAGAAGTTGGGAGGGGGCACAGCCCAAGATAGTTGATCCAAACTGACCAAAGGGCTATTCCATACCATATGACGTCATGCTCAGTATATAAACCGAGGGGAGTTGGCCGGAGGGCAGCGATCGCTGCTCGGGGACTGGCTGGGTGTCGGTCGGCGGGTGGTGAGCGGTTGCATCACTTGTTTTCTTTTCCCTGGGTTTTGTTTGTCTCTCTCGTTCTCCTTTTCATTACAATTATTATTATTATTATTATTATCATTATTATTATTACTACTATTATTATTATTTTATTTCAATTATTAAACTGTTCTTATCTCAACCCGTGGGTTTTCTTACTCTTGCCCTTCCAATTCTCTCCCCCATCCCACCGGGGAGGGGGAGGGTGAGCGAGCGGCTGCGTGGTGCTTAGCTGCCGACTGGGGCTAAACCACAACAGAAGAGAACATTCCATGAAGCATTTTATTTCTGATTCTAAGATGAGAAACTAAATATGCTAGTTATGAATGCTATCTTCCAGAATCACCCAAATCATCCATCATTACAGGATAATTCCTGTCCACTGCGATGTTGTTGCACAGATTACTAGAGGCGTAATCAACATTTTGAAAGCTCACAGAGCAAAGGACATTTCCGACCGGATAATGAATTAGATTAATTTTAACACACCGTGGACTGTGCTTACTACATCAGAATACAGGTGTTAATTTAAACTACTACATCCCTCCATATCTCTACTAGACTGAGAAAAGAACTTCCATCTTAATTTTTTTTTTTTTCCAAGCTGATGTTAGTTTCTTTCCACTAGATATTTAAAAGGGATTTAGATAGCATGTATTTTCTGCTTATATATCTGAGTGTTACGTGCTGCTTTTTAATTGTCCTTTAGATCGGGCATTGTTTCACAAGTCTTAGATTCCAAATGATGAGGCTCAGGACAACGTTGGATGTAGGAAAGGGTAAGCTGGCAAACTAGAAGAGCCCAAAAGAGTGTGACTGCTGCTCTTTATGACTAGCAAACTTCCAGTTTGCCTCACGGCATACCATTCTGAGTTCTCTAGTACGCCTATTCAAGAGCAAGTTAAACATGTCAGGATCTGTACTAACAATATCAGATGAAATATAAACTGTTAATGAATTGTAACATTCTTCTTAGCTTACTTAAAAGTTTGAACTTTCTCCACAATGAAAAACTGAATTTTCCTAACCTTCCTGATTGTTTCTCATATATTTTATAAAGACATAGGAATGTTTTCAGTGCTGCTCTTTTAAGGTCAGAACGTATGCAAAGCTCCAAGCTTTTGAAATCTTTTGAGCTATCCTGAGTTATGGAAGTTTTAAGGCCACAGGAGCTCATGAATCATAAATTGAGCTTTCTACTTTCCTTCATTTTAGTGGCCTAAATAGTGTCTAGCCTGTAATTCTTCTTCCTTATTTATAGATACTTACATCTTCTATAATTAATTCTGATTCTTCATCTGTTTTACCTGGGAACCTCATTCTCATGTCATTGATAATGAGAAGAGTCTCTTTTGTCAAAGCAACTTCTTGCTCTTTTGTTTTCTGTTGCAGCAAAGACTCACTCTAAAAACCAATATGAAGCAGAGGAAAAATTTCAGGCGTGTCATTAGATCACATTACAAAGATGTTTCCATGACAAAAATAAATTCTAAATGGGGTGACATAAAATATATTATTAAAGTGGATAGACATAATATCTAATACATACACACATATGCCTCGTACACTAATGCATCACCGTAACTTAGAGTTGTCAAGAAATTAAAGAAAAACAGTTCAAATGTAAGTTTGTTTGAAACAGAATAAACAAATATATATTTGATATTCATGATGCCCGCCATTTCAAATATAAATTTGAAATTTAGAGAACAGACCTTGAATTTACATTCAACATAATGAAAAGAAATTATTAGTCATAAAAAACATCCTTTCAGTTCTTCACCGCAACAATTTAACAGAAACTGCCAATTATATGTCACTGTGCCAAGAATTCAGGAAGCATTAAAAAGTAAGGACGCTTTGCTCCTGCTCTGGTCAGCGTGGGCTCTGACAGCGTCTTCAATCGTCCAGCTTTTTGCTTAAAGTATCAGTGCTTTCTATAGCAGCACCAACTTGAACCCCTACAGCGCCTGCGTAAGACCATCTCTGGAGGGCGTTGGGGTTTTCTTTAAATCTTAGACACTAGTTAGAAGTATTTCTGATCATCTTTCTTTACTTTTGCATACTTTTGTGTTTGCAATATTAAGTGGGCTTAATTTTACATCTTTTCTAGAGTGAAATAAAAAATCTTCAGGCATTTATAAAACTTTGTATTTTGTAAGAACTACAAGGCTTCTTAAGGATATTTTTGCTTAAGTAAGTGATAAATATTTTCAAGCATAACAAATACTTTGCTATATGATATATAATAACGTGGCTGAAATAAGATAGCAAATATTTCCAAATCCACTTTTGTTTATAACCGCTACAATAATGTGTCTGTAATTCCCAACTGTAAATGGCTCATTCTAAACTTAGTTTCCATATATTTAGTACATTTGGATCTCAGCAGCCTCCAAAAATGGCAATATACTGCTCTTTTCTTGCCCAAAGGATAGATAAACTAATACTTCATCACGCATAAATGGTTTCTTCTTAGTAAGTTAGAGTTTATCAATTTTAATTTTATTCTAGCAGTAATATATAGTATATTATTCTTAGTTGCAAAAATCATTATGATCAGAGTTCCATTCACAATACAGTCCTAAATTCTGAGTAGTTCTTATCCATTCTGTAAGTAATTTTATTCACATTATTTTAAGAAGCATGACCTAAGCTCTATCACCCAACATAATTGTTCTGCATATCAAGATCATTTCTGTGGTGGAGCTTTCACAATGAAAAAGAGAGTATGGTTTCTTACTAATGTTAATTTAAGTGAGTAGCCCATTTTTAATGTCAGATGGTAAGAGACTGTTTTTAATCTTTCAGTAATTTGTATTTGATATAGAGTTAATGTGAACAGAAAAATCTATATTAGCCCTGTCTCATTAAACTCTCAGAGTACATCTTGATGATAAAAGGGTACTTTTTAAACTTGAGATAGCTAATGTGATAAAAAATACCTTTAACACATTGTGGTGAAGACACAATCTAAATGTCTTTCCAATTCTATTACCTGACTTTAAACATGGAAAACCACGTTAAGGAGTATTTGACAAGATGTCAGCACACAATTTTAAAAGGATCCTTTTTCATAATTTAGACAAAGCCTCACAGGCAAAACAGACCATGAGCGTTCTACTGGATAAAAATTATGATGAGAGATGGTATATACTATGAAGCAAGTTAATTAGCATTACAAAAGGATTTCTCACAATCAAAGCTCACCACAATAGAGAAAGGCTCCAAATATGGGTTAAAAGTGCCAATTTGTTTTGCCCCATCTCTAGATTAATTATTTGGGTGATGAAATATACAGGTCAGGCACCAAAGCATGAATGGAAATGCACTGGCACCAACACGCAGTACAATACTGAACGAGGCTGGGGACTGATCCCAGCAAACGCTGCCTAGGGATAAGTGGATATGCGGTCCACCATACAAATACCGAAGAAGAAAGGCCTGCGTTGTGAAGGAGGTACCCAAAGATGACAGTCTGGTCACAAAAGGAAAAAGTGTATGGTTCAGAAGCATATTGTGAAATTACAACTAACCACACAAATTCTAAACAGCTAAAAGTGGTTAATTTTATCTATTTAGTCTATTAATTATTCAGTTAGACCACCTGAGTCTAAATGCTTGTCTGTCTCAGGGACAGGCTTCAAAATGAAATAAGTTTTATCTTCACTTTAAAAAGAAAGATGGCTTCTGAGACAGTTATTGCAGTGGCAAATCCTAAAGATGACAAGAACTATCTATAAATTTTAAATTGTTCACTTTGGAAGTAGAGCTCTACTGCAGTGGTATAGTATATGCGAATTAAATACAGTAGGTGGAAATTTAATTACACCTTCTTCTACAATGGACACCCATACAAAAGTCTTACTAATGTTTTATTCTGGTACAATGTATTTACCCTTGGAGTATACACTGGTTTTGAAATACTGATGTATCTTTGCTACTGTAAAGCTTTTGAAGGTAGGTACCATCCTTATTTCAGAACCAACAGTCCCCAAACAAATCACAGAAACTTTTTAGGAGAGGTAAAAATTCTTTCTATCTTCAAAAAACTATTTAGGAGAGCAGGTTTCCCAGTCACAAAAACTCTAAAATTTCCATTCTCTCTCACAAAATGTGACATCTGTATTGCTGCACCAGAAACACTGAAACATCACAGCTAGCGCTCACTGTTAAGTCATATGCAGGTCTAGAGATCTTATATTCCTGGGTTTCTGTCAAAATAGCACTGACTATAGTACCTCAGGTTTTCTGACATTGTAAAAATTAGTAATGTATTTATTGAGTTTTAGAGAAATAGAACCCATTTCAAATGCAACTGCTGCGTTAACTTACCCCCGAAGAGTTCATAGTTCCCAAGCTGGCTGTCTGAGAGACCCTGGCCGAAGATGGGCTGCGATTTAAAGAATGAGACCTATTCACTGAGGATGCACGTTGGATTTGCAGAGATGCTTTGGCTGAAAAGGGACGTTGCTCAGCTGCTTGTGACTGCATAGTCAATATTGATATTGAACGAGGGCAGCTTACAGAGCGCCTTATTGGACCTGTGGATGATGTGGGGGATGAATATGATGGAGATTTTATATTTTTACTCGAAGGTTTCCAGTTCATTCTACCTGCAGACAAATTAAATGAATTATGCAATTACTTATTATTCCTTTAACACCCATTTTTCAGTCTTTGTAACCAACAACATATATGACCAACATGTGTGCACATATGTTGTACTATAATGTATGTTGACTAACAACTATATAGCAGTCAGTCATGTCAGATCCTCTAATAATACATACTTTACATACTCTATAAGAACATTTATTTCTTCCTCATAGTCAGCTTTAATCAGGTAGACTTCAATCCTCTATAGCATGCATCAGATTTATGACAGTGCATATGCCCTATAGGTCAAAAAGTACGTGGCTACTCTGTGTGGCTTCCTGAGTATAACAATACAGAAGCAGGAGAGAAAATTTGGTTGACGGATCCCACATTTGCAGACCTGGTCTCCCTCATCTGCTCCTGCATAGCTGTACAGCTTTTTAATTCAGTCTTCTGCTAAATAAAGGATGCTGCTATGAAAAATAAAATTTTAGAAGCAGCGCTGTATGTGTGCAATGACATGATGAAATTCTTTGAGACAATACACCACTAAAACAAAAAATAACACGCTATATCTACCATGTTCAACAGAACACACTCACACTAATGCTCTGCAGCAAGCAAGAAAACAATCACAAAAAAAATATCTGTGCAGGGATGTCATCTGGAATAAATTACCTTCTGTATGTCTCCAGATACATTTCTTTATCCTTTCTATATTCCAGCAAATTCAAGCTTAATAACTACCTTTTACAGGGAAAAAAAATAACAATCTGCTCAAAAAAAAAAATCTAAGAGCAAAGAGCAACATGTACACCATTTCCAAGTGTAGCCCAGGTGTATTATTCTCTTTAGCGTTCTTGGCAAAAGAATATTCATTTTTGCCTTTGGTTTCAATTCATTTTCATTAATTTAGAAAAGATTTTAAAGAAGATGAAACAAGCAAACCAGTCTTTAACCCTGAGTTACAAATGTTGATACATTCTAAAATACTGAAGCATTTTATATAATTCATCATGAATGCCAGACTTACTTGGAAAAGTGATCATTTAACTTACCTGATCGTTCCAAAGATTTGCATTTATTTTCTTCAAGATCATATGAAACTTTTTTCTCTTTTTTTTCATTGTGATCTTCCTTTTCAGTTTCTTCTCCCGATTCTGACACACTGCTACCGCTATCACAGCTACTATCACTATTGTAGTTCTTAAGTTTTCTTAAGGGCTGTGCGCTTTCTGGCATTGAACACAAGGGCTAAAGCAAAAAAAAAAAAAAAAAAACAAAAAAACAAATTCTTTCATAAACCCAAA
>VYZW01048076.1:2536-22107 GCA_013401315.1 Balaeniceps rex | reverse complement strand
AAACCAAGAAATTAAATTCCTTCATAATCCCAAAAGAACACTTCACTATCACACTACGTCCCTGATTCAGGCAGGTTCATTTGTACATATTTAAACCCTCCCACATTAGACTGGAAGTTCGTCCTTAAT
The DNA here is from genome assembly GCA_013401315.1 of Balaeniceps rex. Taxonomy (NCBI): domain Eukaryota; kingdom Metazoa; phylum Chordata; class Aves; order Pelecaniformes; family Balaenicipitidae; genus Balaeniceps; species Balaeniceps rex. The sequence continues at coordinate 21,978 of VYZW01048076.1, read as the reverse complement.
TTTAAAATAAATGCTTAAATATTTCATTAAATTCACTACGCAGTAATCCTAACCTTTCTCACATGAAGAGCAGCATAACACAGCAAGGGGAAGAAAAATCATTTTATTTCAAGTATGATTTACACTACCAGACACATTGAATTACAGTTTGAAATCATAAATCAAGTGATACAGAATACTATTTACAATCAGTTTCAATCCCTCACTGATATTTGCAATAACTGAAGCTATAGCTTAACAATGATCAATGCGAAGTAAAGAAATACATCAGGGAACTTTGGCTGGTACACTTCCGAAAGAGAAAGTGATCAATCCACATCCTGCAGAAAGCAGAAACTAGAAGAATATAGCAAGCTACGCTAGGTGTATTTGGTGTCCCATATGGTAATTAATCTTGTGCTATTACCAAGGATACTGCAAGACAAAAAGCAAAAAGTAGAAGACAGAGAAACTGATGCAAGAACATAAACTACAAACGAAAATTTTTCTTCTTCCATCTACCATCAGGCAGACAAGAAAAATGCAATATCCTCCATTATATCTATTATCCTAAGAAGGTTCATGTGGTCAATTTTTTTCCCTACACATTTTCTTTCTTTCCAGTAACTCTCAGCTATAAGAACCTGTGGTGATGGCCTCATCTTCCTAGTCACCTAATGGACTGCAATTAAAACTCAGATTTAAAAAAATTAATATCATAACTTCTGAACATAGTTTGGGTCAGAGTGAAATAGAAGAAGTCTCAGGATGAATTTAAATTGCCCTATTATCTTAGCTTAATGTAATGCACCAAGATTTATTGTGAAGGGCAATAGAACAAAGCCCCAAAGATACTGTTCCTGCAAGATACACTTTATAATTAAACATATTCTACCTAAACTTCTATTCCAGCCAAAGAAGGAAAGAGATTTCTGCCACTAACTTAGAAGCGACAGTGCGTTTATGCAAGCCCAAGCTGTTAGACCAGATAAGGAAAAGTTGAAGAAGCATATTCCATTGAGGAGAGCCCTGGCAATTGTTCAGATTATAGAAAGAATATTTTGATATCTATCTACCTGCCAAAAGGACAAATTAAGATGCCTCAACACTTACTGCTTTCTCAAAAATAGCTGTCCTAATCATGAAATGCTGTATATCATGGAGATACATTGATCAGACGTTCCTGATGAGTTATACAAGGTATAATAAACATTTTCAATCAAAACTCACAGGGGCTTTAAGGTAAATCTCATTCCCACTTATCATATGCATGTTCCTCACACATTCTACACTAGACAATAAGAACATCCTGACCAAGACTTCACATCAAATAACGAAGAAGAATAAAAAGAAAGGTCAAAGAAATTACAAAAAGCAATAATGACAAGTAATAGCTAGCTCTGGGTTTAAACTGACCTCTTAAAGTAATATTTGATTGCTTAGCCATTCTAATCACCTTGATTTTCCCCTTACGCTAACCTCATTTTTCTTTGATTAAACCCCTCTGATTTTATATCAGAAGAATAAAAATAAAAGTAATTGCTCGTTTCCTCTAAAATATATGTTATTTTATTTCCTTAGCTCTTTTTCCTGCACAAACAGGTGCAATGTAATAAACACGAGTAAACCTTACCGTCTGTAAGGATAAGGTGCCCTCTAGAGGCTACAAATAAACCAGACAGTTCCAGAACGTATTTCTCAATCGAAGTAGAATTCAGAAATACTTTCATTGCAGGCAAAAATGCCTTCATTCTGGGAAATTCTTGACTTGTTTTCTACTCTGAGCTCCTAATCACGTTAAAATAAAAATAAGGCTGAAATTCCTAGCAAATATGGAATAGCTGCTACACGCAAAGCTTATTTATACACACACGCCCCTCTATCCCTCAGAGAGAGATATATGTGTACGTATACCTGCATATGTATGTTTCTATATATGGAGGAGGATGAGGAGGATAACACCACTCTCTCCTAACACTCCCAGCTGTTCCGTATAGTTTTCTGAGTCCTGATTGTTCCTTTTTCCAAGGAAGAGAGTGCGCCCTAACAGTAGCTTCTGCCAGCAGGCCAGCCACTGACTTTTAAGGGAGGGCAGGACTTTATGACCTTCTGAAAGAACCTTTCATGTGGGTAACATGACGTGAACAGTACTGTTCCTTCAGGTTTGTTTTGTCTATCAGATCTTGCAGATGTTACTTTTTTGATACGCTAATGGATCTTTATGTGTAGGATTTTATGATGAGTTTTACAGCCTTCTCTTTTGATGTCATCAATTTTATGACAGGAAAAAAAAAAAGTGGGAATTTTGGTCATACGCAATTTTTTCTTTCTCCTGTAAGTGCAAACAATATTGTACTGGTAGAGCAGCTTGTAAGCTATGGAATCCATTTGCCTGCTATAAAAGAAGACCATGTTATATAGTCTCACTCATAAATTGATCAAACTTCATCTTAAAACTAATTAAGAGAGGTTTCTCAATTTGGGCTCAGTACCCTATTAAATGTTTATGGCCTCCAGCTTGGGAATGGCTTGCGTGCAACCAGTGTAGAGATAGTATAGATAAGTCTGTGTGCGTACGGTCAACCAGACAGATGCTCTCTGAGGGCTGCTGGGAAAAGACAGGCTTCTGGAAAAGGGAAAAATGTGACTGAGATGTTGAACTTGAATTAAGTGACCCTATGTTAAAGAACGGAAAACAAAACCTCAACAAAAAGAATCCCTGAAGAATGCGGGTTGAGTGTGTTGCCAGGGTGGACTGGATTTTTTTTTTCTCTTCTTTAAATGAATCCACCACTGTTAAAGCACTAGCTCACAAAATCCCCATATTTGTAATGAGGTTCCTGCAAATCTGTCTTAATACCAGATTGGGTATGCAGATCCTCTTTCCAGTACACACGCCTGTAATAAGATGTAGCTCTTTGGATTCTTGCACATATATAAAGTACCCCTGCAAGCTCAGGACAATTGTCAGCATTCATTTTGTACAGAAATTCCCAGCTTTGTACACCGTGTTCTCAGAAACATAAAACGCTGTAAAAAAATTTACATGCATCCGTAAACAAATCCATCAGAGCTCAGGAACATAAATGTAGACTCTTCTAAGCAGACTTGACCTGAAATGTTTGCAGGATATAAGAAACATACTTATTTTAGCCAAGCCCAAACTATTTATCTTTACTGGCTTACAGAGATATACAGTGTATTTAAGGCAAAGACTTGCATGAACAATGCAAACAACCAGAAAGCATTAAGCTAAAAATAGTATACATTCACTTTAAAAGCAGATTTTGGATACGAAACAGGCTCCGAGATATACTGTACAACCCTTTTCACAAGTAAGCAAGCTACAGATACATCATAATCATAATTAATCCTTTGAGCTTCCACAGTGCCTCTTATCCCATGATCTCAAAATTCCTTAGTGGCACTGATCGATTAAAGATGAAAGCATTCTTTTGAGATAGGCTATGAATATAAAAATCATTTCACACACTGAAATCAAGCAATCTCTTGTACAATAGTTGTTGCCATGCATGCCAATTCCTCAAAATAGCTTAGAGAAGAAAAGAAGGATCTCATATCCACTTAAAATTTTAATGGGATTTATTTGGACAAATGGTAGTTACGCTTCTCTTCGCGCTTCAAAAAGAAAAACAAGCTAATGGCAGTCTGAAGAAGAAAACTTCCACCAGGATCAGCTAACTAAATTCTCCACTTAAAATTCTCAGATTACTCTTCTACAGAGTGAAATAAAAAAATTGGTATCCAAAAGTCAAATACCTTAGGTCCTCGCTGCCTGGTGCATTTTCCCATTAGTTTTTCATCATCTATTTCACACTGCTCCAGAAGATCCAAAATGTCCTCCTCCTAGAAGTGGGATTTTTGCTACAATTAATTCAAAGCAGGACATATCCTATCCTTCCAAAGTTCAAGCACCAACTGGTAGGAATTTGAAGCTACTTTGATTACTAATTCCTGAAACAAGACTATGAATCCCTCCACAGGAGGATATAAAAGTATTTCTTCTGATGCATGCATCTCTGCTTGCAATCAACATGAAATTGAAAGTTAAAATCAAGTCTTAACTTCAATAAAAGATAAAAGTCTGAAGAAAGGGTTGAACAAAGATTCCTGTAAAACTGCTGGATGATGCCAACTACAAAGATGGGAAATTATTTCTCAGATTAAAAATTAAATCACGTTCGTTAGTTATTTTAAATGTAGCCATTTTCCTACTGTTTATCTCTGACTACGTAAGTAGGCAATCAGGCAGAGCTTTTGGATGCCTTAAACTAGTGGAGCTGGTTTTATGATATCTCTCGTTCCAGTCCGTACAAGTGGATGAATAGGCTGGGGACATTACTGGAGGAAGAAGGAGGCAATTACCAGCTCAAAAGCAGTTTCTGCCAACCTCTGGTTTGGCCAGGGGTAAGGCTGAGGATCAGGGAGATGGTAAAGTAGCTTAAAGCCATCTAGCCTGTCTCCACCCTGGGTCCACTGCAGTTCATCCAGATTCAAGGATCTGGCCCACAAGCTGCACAAAGAATAATAATAAAATGATGGAAACATTACCAAATGCTATTTATTAGCCATCACACATGATTATCGTGAAACTAATCCACGAGGTCATGAATTCGAAGATAAATAACTCCTAAAGCCAATACTTCTTGTGCTTCAGTACCTTCATTCTTTTTAAAGGATTATTCATTTCCCGCTGAAGTGAAGCTGCTCTCCCAGCAAGAAACGTCTGGAAAGCAGCGGCTAACAAACTCTCATACTTTTCAAGTAACGTCTTATCATCAGGAGGGTAAATTCGCCTAAAATAGGGGGAAAAAAAATTGAGTTTAAGATAGAAACTGAGCTACTTATCACACTAGGAACAAAAGTAATGCGGCTAATTCACAGTCTCTTCTATAATGCATATGCATCCCATCTATAATAGTTACATAATATCATATCATAAAACATATACTCTGAACATTGCTCTCTAAATTTAATTTTAACTCAGTGAACATATTCATGTTTAAATCAGCAATTAGCCAGTCAAAAGAAAGACCATGCAGGTCATTCCAGAGATATAGCAAAACTCAGTCTTGCAGTACTCTGAAATTTCAGTGGCTGTGAATGATGCATGCAGGTGTCAATGATTCTTGAAATATTAACAAAATATTGCATGTAAAATTCAGAGCCACAAAATAATTTGTATTAGCAATGAAAGGACACAAAACAGTGAAAATCTGAACAATTCTGTGAGTTAATGGGCATGATGTAATTTAAAGATTGAATATGTACTACACTTGAATGCTAAATCCTCCAAAATAATGAACAGGAAGAAACAGATACTATAAGAAAAAAAAATTTTCTGGTACACAGATGTACAGGGTGACTCTGATTTTTCATTAGAGCAGCTATGCCATTATTCTCTAAAATCACAGGTAAGGAGATTATGACAGTATGAGAAGCAGGACTTGGTGATTTATTCATGCTCATCAAGCAACAATGGGCTTTGAAGAAAACTACTCCAATCCATTTGTCATGAATGCCTGAAACACAGCCAGAAATGATGAAGGTGGAAGACTAATTTCTAATGTATTGTAAAGAATAATCCATAAGTTAATTCTACTTGCACGGTGCAAAGCATATGTACCATTTATATATTGACTGACATTATGTGACTTCTATGTTTTCGTGGATCTTTTCTGAACTTTTTACAAGGTTCTTTCTCCTTCTTCCTTTTCAGTCTTTTTGTCCTTGAAAAGAGATCTTTCATGATGTTTTTGTTGCAATGAAAAAAGGATGGTTATGATCCCATTAGACTCAGGACAGTTCTACAGCAAACTGAAGATGGTTCCAGTTTGCATAAAATACTTGTAGGAGCTCTAATCTAGTTGCAGTCAACACTTCTTAATGGTGTTGACTCTACTGCTGAATAAGTGCCATAGAACAATACTTTAAAGAAAGGATATTCATTATAATATATGTAGATATACACTGCAGCTAAAGGCCATTTCAAAGTCATATACATCCCTTTCAGTTCCTCATGAATTCACAAATGCTTGAAAGCATGGCTCCTACTCTGACCACCCCAGGACTCCTACTGGAATCAGTGGGCTAGTTGTGCTTGCAGACAGACACTTGACTAAGCCAATTGCTGAACTTGACATACATAGATTAAATCAAAGCCTTCTGAGGTTGATTGAGGTTTCTCTGGATTTTTATGCAGAAAGCAATATTAATCCATGCAGCAATACTAGCACCCCAAATTTGCATGATTCTATGGCAATGCCTGACAGAATCTAGTCCTGCTCTGCAAGAGAACATCACAAGGAGAAAATACTGCATAATGCTCAGACAAAATTCCTCTGCATCTCTAGCCAAGATTCCTTTACTTCTCAGGCTCTGCTGATTCTTCAGCCTTTTTGCAAACACATGGTAATAAGAAAACACAACGCTGTTCTGCCCTTTTACATGTGCACATTCCTCATGAAATGACACTTCACTTTTTCCTGAGGAAAAAATGATTTTTTTTTTGTTTTTATTGATTTACATTAACCAAAAAGCTAAATAAAGAGAAGATTTGGCTCATTTTCAGTCAAGAACTGAATAAGCAACCTAAACGTGATCAGTTAAACAGTTAGACTTTAAAGTTATCAAAAAAGCAAAATGTATTGCAGCATCATGATGTTACTCTTTCTTACAGTCTAAAGAGCATGAAAATAACTGCTTCACTGTGTGGTTTTTTTGATGTACTAGTTCAGCTCCACATATGTCAAGAAAGGATGTAATTAAAACTGGGAATGTTACAAAGAAAGACTTCTTGTAAGCAAAATGTTAATTCGTCAAAATGGAAAATTTCACAGAAAATCTATCTGTTTAAATGAGAACTTTACTGGGAATTACAGAACATCTGCTCAGAAAAGCAGAGATGAAGAGCAGCAGTAAAGGCATTCTGACTAATTCAGAATAAAAGATGTGAACCCAGACCTCCCACGTCCTGGATGAATGTTATAAAGAGCGGGCAAATGCTCCCATCATCTCTTCCTAGCCATACTCCACTCTCTTTTGCCAAATATTCATAGGCCTTGCTTTCACTTCTCAATGAAGCAAATATCAAGAAATAATAATAATAATAAAAACATCATAAAACAAAATTCTTGTTTTCTGGCCAATGCCTATTATAACCAACAAGTTAAAACTTCCTCTTGAACGTATTTTACCAAGGAATCTGAAGATAGTTACATTTAAGCCTACTAAGATCCAAAATCAAAGTGCAGAAATATGAATACAGTATTTCAAATCACATTCTATCAAAAATGATGGAAGCACCAATAAAGTTTCTGAACTTTTGGCAAGCCTCATAGATAACATTCAGATTTGACTTTTTTGTAGGGGAATACTCACACCGCTACATTGTCCCACCCCGAGATAAGAATCATCATATGTGATTATAGAACAGGTCCATAATGACAGTCATGGTTCTTGGTACACTGAATGTGAACAATCGTGTCTTTCAAGCAAACATCTTGCACAAACACTAGAGTGATTCATGTCATATAAATTCCTAAGTGCACACAAAAATTTGGAATCAAAAAAAGAATTATCTAAAAAAAAAATTTACTACCTGGTTGTCTTGGTTTCAGCTGGGTTAGAGTTACTTTTCTTCCTAGTAGCTGGCATAGTGCTGTGTTTTGGATTTAGCATGAGAAGAATGCTGATAACACACTGATGTTTTAGTTGTTGCTAAGTAGTGCTTAGGCCAGTCAAGGACTTTCTTTTTCAGCTTCCCATGCTCTGCCAGGTGCACAAGAAGTTGGGAGGGGGCACAGCCCAAGACAGTTGATCCAAACTGACCAAAGGGCTATTCCATACCATATGACGTCATGCTCAGTATATAAACCGAGGGGAGTTAGCCGGGGGGCAGCGATCGCTGCTCGGGGACTGGCTGGGTGTCGGTCGGCGGGTGGTGAGCGGTGGCATCACTTGTTTTCTTTTCCCTGGGTTTTGTTTGTCTCTCTCGTTCTCCTTTTCATTACAATCATTATCATTATTATTATTATTATTGCTATTATTATTATTATTATTTTATTTCAATTATTAAACTGTTCTTATCTCAACCTGTGGGTTTTCTTACTCTTGCCCTTCCGATTCTCTCCCCCATCCCACCGGGGAGGGGGAGGGGGAGCGAGCGGCTGCATGGTGCTTAGTTGCCAACTAGGGCTAAACCACGACACTGGTGTACACGTATATATTTTCTATAAATGCCTACACATTTTTGGCAGAAGATTATCATCTGCCATAAATATTTGTTTCCATTATTCCTAAAGAATGCATTTAATACTTCCTGCTAATACAGTCAAAAATTGTTACCTGTAGTTCCCCATGTGTCTATTTTCATGCTCCTCTTTGGAAATCTGTTTACGTACTTGTGCAAGTCTTTCCTTCTACAAATCAAGAAAATAAGACAATTAAAACAAAGAGAGCATAAGCCATGAGCAAAAACCAGCACATTTTTTCCTTCCTACCAGTTCTTCTTTTCTCCTTTCCAGTGTGTGGCGCTGCTTCTCCCAGTCTGAGGAACCTGGCAACAGTTTTTTCATTGAACCTTGACCATACAGTCTTTTTTGAGCCTCAGCCTTCTGTTGAGCTAAATTTCTCCTTTTATCACTTGTCCTGAAACACAGATGATATTAAGATATGTCAATCCGATGCAGCTGAGATGAGATGCACTTTCACTGCAAGTATATCATCTGTAGTTTTCAGTCAGTCATGTACGGTTTATGATATAAAATTAGAATTGAAACACTCATTAAGAATTTTTTAAAAGATTAACTTTTATGGCTACAATATTTTCACACTTTAAGGTGTACTGTAATGACTCTGTACTATAATTTAATGTATAAACATGGTTGTATCTATTTTCCTGAAGTGTAGATTTTCTCCAACATACCCCAACTACAAAGTTTTCCTGTAGATGGGTATGGCTTTTGACTGTATGTGAAACTATCGCCAAAGCAAATTTCCTGTGCGGCCACATGCCCATGGCTGCACTCATATCCCCACTTTAAGACCTGTTTGAAAAATCATTAAAAAAAGAAAAAAAAAATACTAAAGTTACTATTACTACTCATTTTTTGCAAGCACATGAGCAATAAGAAAAATTAAATTGGGGTTAATTTCAATAGCAAAACTGACAGGAAGGGAAACATTTACATTTTGAAAATATGAAGGTGGAAAAAAAGGTCTTCATTTTCTCCGAGTCCAGTTCAAATTTTTAAAAAAAAAAAAAAATCAAAGCAACAGAAAGAGAGTGAGACTGAAGAAAAGAGGACAAGTTTACCGTATGTTGAGAAGCTTTAATGCATTTAGCAGAACACCTTTTTTTACATCATAGTCTATTTTTTGATCAGTTCCAAAGCTTGGGGCACGATTAATCTGAAAAAACGAGATACAGAAGACTCAGGAACGTTCACCTTCGCTGGGAACACATCTATTGTAACAGGCTTTGGAGAAACCATTCTTTCAAATATAGCAGAGATTAAGAGAATACATGTTGAGCAGCTCATTTCCATTTGTATTTTTAAAAAAATAGAGCACTGAGTATCACAGATACTGGGAGCCAGGAGATGTACCTTTCAGCCACCAAGTTATCCAGACACTTACAACGACACCATTCAAGTACTGGCACTGGAAATCCAGCCTAATCTATTCTTGGTTGCTGCAACCAATAAATTTACCATGCAAACACGTTAAACATGTTTTAACAGACAGCACAGGAAGAGTTAAACTCTTTCCTAGTTCCCCGTCTAAAAGCAATTTTGAATACTTCTCTAGAAAGTAACAACTACATAAGGACAGAAAGAGGCTCTAATTCCAGGTCTTCTCAAGTATATTTAAATAACTGTACAGATACACTTTACAGCAACACCTAGAGATCTAAGTTATTAAATCAGTACATAGTGTGAAAACATAAAATAATTAACGGTCTCAGCAACAAAAAGCTTATAAGCTAAGTACAAGATAAGAGATTAGAAATATTACTGTAAATATAGAGGAACAAGGGAAATGCAACTGGGAATCAGTGAGACTAAATCACACACTTAACAGCCAGGAGTCTCAACCAACCACCATATAACCACTGCCAAGCTTTGGAGCCCCTGCAGAAGAACATCAGCTTTTGGAAAGCTTTGAGGAAGGATAACGAAGTAGCTGCATCAACATTTCTAGGAACACCTTCCAGGCTGGTATAAAAATTTATACATGAGCAGTGGGTGCTAATGAGAGGCAGGAATCTCACCTTGACAGTGAATGAGCAGTGGTGCTTACGGCAGGGACAGACACTAAGCAGCTTCAGGAGTGAAAACTAATACCTTGTGCCCCATGCAAATAAGAGGTGGGATACAGAGACAGTTAGTATGTTCAAAGCAGAGGGCAAAAGCTGTTCATTAAAATTGTGTTTTAACACTTTTGGTACCTTAGGGCATCACAGAGCCTCTACAGTTGTGGGACAGAGAACTATTCCAGCTGGTGAGCCACCAACTGTCCTGTTGCTAAGTCCCAGATGCCCCATCACTTATGCTTACAGCTGAAGGGTGCCTTTTGACTTTGAGAATCAGCTTGTTTGCTGGTTTTGCAGACAGGCTGGCAAAGTGAGCAATGAGATTTGATGTTGAAAGAAAAATCACAAAAATTCAGCAGAAATAGTGAAGAAGTGTAGACATATTCTTTTTTGGAAGACTTTCGTCCAAATATTTAACTGACCAACCTCCTTAGACTGACCTGTTCATCTCCTATCACATCACAAAGGCTAAATTTTTTTTCTATACTGTGATAGTACAAACATTTATTGACATTCATTTTTTTAAAAATGTGAATGTTCCACTTTCAGCTAAGCAAACATATAAACATTCAGAGAAATGAACACAAGGATTAAAACCCAGTTCTCCAACATTTCATTAGAGAATACTGGCAGTTGACAAGACCACAGACACACTGCATTTCATTTTCAACATGAAATTTAAAGAAAACACTTTAACTAGAGCTGTATTGATTAAATACAGCTAATAACTGAAGTAAGTTGGAAATATTCTGATTTTGAGATATCGTATTGTCTAATCCAGGAAGGGGCCTATAGGAAAGATGGGGACAATCTTTTTAGCAAGGCCTGTGGTGACAGGACAAGGGGTAATGGTTTTAAACTAAAGGAGGGGAGATTTAGGCTGGATATAAGGAAGACATTTTTTACAATGAGGGTGGTGAGACACTGGAAGGGGTTGCCCAGAGAGGTAGTGGAGGCCCCATCCCTAGAAACATTCAAAGTCAGGTTGGACGGGGCTCTGAGCAACCTGATCTGGTTAAAGATGTCCCTGCTCCCTGCAGGGGGGTTGGACTAGATGACCTCTAAAGGTCCCCTCCAACCCAAAGCATTCTATGATTCTATGATTTATGTATGTTCAAAAACATATGCATGAAGACCCAACATGGAGCCTTATGCTTCAGTCCAGCAAATACCTAAGTACACAAAAAGCTCACTCGCCTGAAAACAGAGACATAAAATCAAGCCCCAACTCCTTATTCAGGAGAAATGTTAGGTATTGAACAAAATTATATTCTGTACCATATATTGAATTTTTTTATGTGCTACATATGAACATGTAGCAACTAACAATATTCTACTTTGAAATAATGTTTTTGCACGCATTAAAAATAGGTGAACAGACAGAAACATATTTATTAAAACTTCCAACAAATTCATTTCTAATTTTTTATGTACACTGAATCCTTAAAACCAGTGAGACTGCAGTTAGATACGAGGACTTATTTGGAACATGTAAAATGCTACATTGGTCCAATTCTGAATTCCTGGAGATGCTCAGACACATGCTTACACAGCATTTAAGCATCCAACTCGAGAGCATATAGAAGCGCACACTTGTATTTATATTTGGTTTAGGTAATTCCTAGATTTACAACAATTTGAAGTACAATATTGGGCATAAATTCTGAATTAATAAAAATGTTATAAGTATGCGTTACTTATATGAGCGCCAGTGAGAATTAACACTATGAAAAGTGTAAAATAATGTAAATAACAGTTTCTCTCCTACAGGGTGAATTTTGCCAAAAATCTACATCTGGCACTTCTGAACAAACAAAACCATCCTGACTGTGTTTATTAAACAGAAAATTAAAGTGGGGGTAGGAAAGATGTAAGAAGGCATTTGAAATGCTATTAAGAAGCAAAATGTTGTTATGAGACATTACACAATCACTCCACACTAAGGTTTCTGTCACTTCAATGCAGTCATTGTAAGAGGCTGAAAAGCTACGGCATTCATAGCTAAAACTGAAGCACTGCTGTATCACCTGCATCCTCAATTTTTTTGACATACCATTCATGGCTAATGTTTGAGATCCCAATCCTACTGTGACCTCAATCCTGAAGAGTAACCAGAGGGGCAGTAAAAACAGTGATCCAGTTCTGGATAGCTATCGCAAACTTGGCTTGGTGCAATATGTTTCACATAGCAGTAGATGCAGGCCCAGTACAAATAAAATCCAAGCAACTGGGTACATCAGAAAGTTAATACACAGAAAGCAGGTGTGAATTTAAAGTTCATTAGCTATTCCCATACTCTCTGTCTATGTGTATACTTCAACTACCTCCTGATTCAGTATGTCCATGTGCAAGGATGCTTCCCTAACAAACTTTTCTCTTTAACCCTCTTCATCTGTTCCACGCATCTCCCTTCTCACAATGGAAAATTCAAGAGGCAGTCTTGACAGCTGACCTTAAGCGTCAGCTAAAAAGTTTACTTATCGCTAAGCGTAGATGGAGTTATAGGAGGTATAAAAACGGGGAATATCTTCATCCAGCATCGCTACCCAAAACTTCATAACCTGAACCCACTGCGTAAGTCTCTGATGTGCAAAACCACCCATACTCTTGACATAAATCTGCAAAAAATCATAATTAAGTCACAAAACAAAGGGTTTAATCCACAAATAACATTTTTAGAGCAGAAAAACCCTCTTCAATGCTAGAGAAAAACTCCAAGCAGCAGATAATCTAATCTCCAGAGCATACAGATAATATGCTCCCTGCAAAGAGCACAACTAAACCGGCAACCACAACATTTCACAGTCTCACCACACAATACCTTTTCAAGGCTCCACTCACTTGTTCTCAGAGCTAACTAATGCCTTTTTCCTTAACGGTGTCTTCACATTATAGACTACCTGGGATCTCATTCAAAGGAATAAAATACCTATATGCTTGATCTACCTGAACACTTTCCATGATCAGCACTATTCTTAAACTAGCAGCTATCTGGCTGAATCTACTCATGATGGATTTCATAACACTAATTCTGGAGCTATGGCAGTATCGTGCATTAGGTTTCTTTGGATAAACTATCTTCAAAACTTCAAATGTTCTAATCTGTTGTATACAGCAATGCACAGAAAAGAAAAACTGCTTAATAAACAAATACAGTATTCCTTTACATAGACTCCTAAACTAAACTAACGTTTCTCACATCTATTATTTTTATAATATCACAGTTTTATCTCCCAAATATCTGCTTTACTGGTGATGATACTTTAGCTGCTTTACTTTCTATGACTTTTCAATAGCTATAGAACTGAATTGTCCACATAAGTTTTAAATTCCTCCAACTGAAATCTTCAACATTGGTTTCATAATTAAAATTTCACTGAATATAGCACATACAATTAATCAAACTGCTTGTAAGCACGGCAGTTGCGTAGCTCAGTGTATTTCACAATTACATACTTGTCAGTAGAGGACTTCATATCTGTAATGCTTAAATTAAGCAGCATAAGTTGAAGTACCTCCTTGTGAAGGCTCCCATCCACAGTTACATTTACAAAGGATTCTGATTTTACAAAAATTAAACTCTGGAAATGCATAAGATACACCATTTTCTTCTTCACCAAGACATGGGATAAATTTCAGCCTGGCATTTCACCTCTTTACCAAAACAGTCAACGAGCACATTCTCACTTCCCACTGCTGCAGCCTCGTAGTACGGAGTAGGAAGAGAAATTTTCCACTATCTGTCACACATACCTATTGAAAAGACCTTTCAAATATAAAGAGAGATTACATGAATGACTTTATAAACCTAAAATCAATTTAATAAAATATTCCATCCTTTCAGTAACAGGGATTTAATCTCTGTTCAATCTGTAGGACAGCACGAATGTTTTGCAAGGGATCTCACTCTTTAATAAAGTGATTGAGATCGCTAACAATAGAATTCAAAAAGCAAAAGAAATTTATAAGCCATAAAAATCCTATTACAGAGAATGCTGTTAGTGGCTATCATTGAGCAGATCTTTGATTAGAGACAATCACACAGTTCATTCTAATCACTCACTTCTAAACTTCACAAACTGTGAGAGTGCTAACCCCCTTTTCTTAGCTTAAGCAGAAGGCTCTTTTTCCATGGCAATTTAAACTAATACAAATCCAAGCTGTCATACCCTGCCTACTTCGTTGTCTTGGCACTGGGGTTCACAGAGAGCGAGGAAGCTGATCCCAATGATCCACACAAAGATTAACCTTGTCAAAAATTATTCTTCATTGGTCCTTGATCATCTCAGGAAGGAATCCTACAAGCACCAGTGCCACCACAGGGAAGGGGGCAGGGAGCATGCCTTCAACAAGGACAGGAGGAAGGCAGAGATCTTGCAGCCGGTACATCGATCAGTTTAAGCACCACAGAACTGCCTCATGCAGGTGCAGTTTCACATTTAACCTAGTCCTAGTGCAACTGCAGGCTGCCAGAAAGGACTGGTGCTGCCCCTCTCTTAGTCCTGCCTTCACGTCACTTCCCTCTTCCCTGCACCAGCCCAAGCGTTGCGAAGTCCCTGTGCAAGGAAGTTCTGCACGCTGATTTAGTGTAAAATTCTGTTTTGCTTGCAATGGTAAATGAGACATTCATCCAAACAGCAACCAGAAACATCTCATCCAATAGACATGACCACCAGATAGAGGCAGGTTGCTAGACCAGCTCTTTGGGCAACTGCCCACAGTAACACCACATTGTATGTTAAATCAAACTGCAGTCTTTTTCACTCTTTATTCACTGGAGAAGTGGGAAGAGTAGGAGGTACTACTGGAGGCAAACATTGAGCCAGTTAAAGCCAAGTGTGCTCAGTGGATTCACTGCTACCGTTTGAGAGCAAAGAGAACCCACGTACAAGCATCAGAGAGAGGAAAAAGCCAGCAGACAGCAGGAGAAAGAGCCCCAAAAAGGGCTCTCCAAGGCAACAGAGAGAGGCTGCCTGGGCACAAAAATCGCTGAAAGGAAGTCTTCTTTGTTATAAATAAATAAAATTAAAAAGAAGGAAAGGATTGAACCAAAGAGCTAGATGAGTAGTCTCTCATCTATCTGGAAAAATATTCTAAATATTGCTAAACTCTTGGGTTAAGAGGCAACTGAGCTTTTACAGCTTTTCATTTATACATATATATATGTATATATACACTCATCACATAATTGAAGTGCTGACCTTGCTGAAGACCATGGGAGGGCAGCATTAACGGCACTCTGTGCTCACCTAACTGATCGTTAACGCCTATGCACCGCTCCTTTGTTAACACTGCCTCATTGACTGACACAGAACTGCTTTGTGAAACACATACAGGTTTTACTGAAGAATATGAGTAAAACAGGTGCTCTCTGTTGCAAACCTACACAGAAAATAATCTGTTCCTTTTCAAACTTACAATACGCTGCAATAGAGGTTTTAAGAAAATGTTAGTTAAGTCAATGAATATTTGAAAAATCTGATGCTTTTATACAGATGTATTTTCAGGTTTCATTATGTTTTTACAGACTCTTGGGAGTAGAAGAATGGGAATTTCCCACGCTTAAAATTTATATTTACAAAGCTCAGAACTCCTTTGTTAAAGTTATTAACTACTCATTCCTGGACATAATGATAACAATTCTACTTTACACAATAACGTAACTATTGTAATATTACTTTTCATACTATTCTTATTTGGACTTCATATAACTTAAGCGAGATACTGAAGTGAGAAGTGAGCCCTTCTTCTCAACAGAGTAACAGCACAGGCTGCTCACCCTGACATCAGAGATTGCCGGACTGTGATTCAATAAGAAACAACGTGAACTCTCAGGTTCTCTATGTATTTTAAATAAGCTGAAATTTGATTTACAATATTTTTATGTATTTTGAAACATGCCAGAAAATAGAATACTTTGAGTTTCTGTTCTGTTCAGAGCAAAGAAAACATCATGGTGTCCCAAACAGATATTCGTATAATAAATACACATACTCTTGAAATGTCAGTCCAAGAGCTGTGCCTGATCATGTAAGGTGAACACTTCCTTCAGACAGCATGCTTTTAAATCCTCTTAACTTTTGTGACTGTTAAGAGCAATCTGAGTATTGCATGGGATTTTCTGTACCTGACAAAATTACTCAAAATGTTCTCCATCCACCATTTGAATACAATTCATGTGCTCTGTGGAAAGCTGACACAATATGCAGCTGGCAGAATTTTTTTTTTCACAGTTCTAAATTATAAAGGAACAACGGCCAGCCTCACAGCAAAACCCAAATGGGCTTATATCTGTGTGGAAACCACAAGGGCATAACAAATTTGTGTGCCCACAATGCCAGTTCAGTTACTTTTCCATAGAGAATCTCACCTTAAGTTCTTTGTATGAGGAAAAGTTTAAGCTTTTTTCCCTTGGCAAGTAATTTGCAGCATATTTGCTTCGCATAGTCATCTATGTGCATTTATCAGAGCATCAACAAGAGACATATTTCCCTATTTCAAAATAATAACAGAAATCCCAAAAGATCACACAGAAAGTTTTTTTAGGTATTTGTTTCTCTTACTCTCTTTTTCTTCATTCAAGCAACCTTTCCACATCGTGCCCCTATGCACTATTCCTGAATTTTTCCAGCCATTTAACTGTGCACCTCTGAGGAGAGCCTGACTCTGCCTTCTCTCAAAGCCCACTTCAGGTCTGCAGTTAGATCCCACACAGCCCTCCCTTTCCAGGTGAAGCAATCCCAGTTCACCCAGCTCCTCCTCACACAGCTTGTGCTCCAGCCCCCTAAGCACCTTAGCATCTTTCTGCTGAACTCATTTCACTTTGTCAATGTCTCCCCCTTATTCTGGGGGATAAAACTGGACAGAATATTCCAGATGTGGCCTCACAGGTGCCAAATAGATCATTGCCATCAACCTGCGGGTCCAGTTAGCCAGCATCACTGTATGTACACACTGATGACTCATGCTCAACACTTTGAAAGAGATAAGGTGTGACTGAAGCTGTTTTATTTTGCTGAAGGTTGGTAATTTTCCACAAGCCATGTTGCTGATTGAGATGCAGAACTTGATCTCAAACAAAAAAGATTACATTCATGCAGCAACTTTATGAAAAATGGTATCGCAGGAAAAATTCAAGTGCCAATGAAATGCCATGAGATACATTTGAAATGTTATTTCCTCATGGCTGTAGTCTAAGGAGTACAAGAAACACAAATACCATTACCCTATATATTCAGCTGCTTGATATCTGCACATAATTTTATTCATGTAAGGGGCTAAATATTGGCTATATGGAACAAAGTGTCTTGCTTTGTCAAACGTGATCATGGGTGAGAAATCTTGAGAAGTCTTGGGCAAAAACACTATGTTAAGAAAATTCTTTTTCCCTTAAAATAGCCCTTAAAAGAAAGTACTGTCCCTTATTTTTCATGTGACTATTCCTTGTTTCCAGACAAGAAATATGGTTGCTGACTAATCTGTAAGACAGCAGTGTTGTAATCTTGATAACGCACCAGTGATACTGTCACAATAGGTATTCATAATAACTGGTTACCAAAGCATTGTATATGTACCTGTCCGCTGAGAGACGATTATTTAGAGTTCAGCGACCCGAGAACCGGGATATACACATGACTAAGTTGTGTTAATATAACATCAGTAATTTTATCAGGAAGGCACATCTTGAGATTGTTGGCAAAAACAGGATTGTATGAGGGGCCCCAAAAGTACAAGCAAATGATGATAACGAAGGTCTTGAAAATCCAGAGACTCTGGGATATACACCGCTCACAGTGGCTCACTACAGGAACGCAACCTTGTGAACTACATAACAGTGGGTTTAGGGATAACAAAGAGAACACAGAGCAGAATCCAGGAAATGTAGAACAAACCACTTATGGTAAAACTTGGAGACAATGCAAAATTGCTGGCCAGTGAATGAACAGCCAGTAATTGGACAGTGGTAGCAAACGAATAAAAGTAACCCTAAGTGAAGCTAAGAGCAGAGGAAGAAACCTTCACCATCAACAGCGTGTTCTTCCTGGTGAAGACCACAAGACACTACTTGCTATAACCAGCTACCCATCTTCTTTTGGAGAAGTAGACCTCTCCTGCCCCCCCTTGTTGGCCTTTGGATCTCCAGGGGCACAGGCAGGGTAAGTGTAACACAAGAGAAAGGAGTAGATACCAGAAAGCTTGTCTATGTGGGCTTTAACTACTTTATTATTGGATACTTTGGCCTAAGATGTCCAAAGTCCTTTTAACTGGATGGATAACAAAGTTTTGTAGATTTTGCTAGTTCAGTTACACTAAACAATAAATTTGTGGTTCTGTATATAAGGTGAGTTTCACCCACATAAATCACAAGGGAAGTTGGGTACCCTGCACTTGAGGGAGTTATTAAAATGTGATCTTTTTCTCCAAGGATCACAACTTTGTGATCCCAACTGGATATAATGAGGTTGAACGAGGCTGGATTCCATCCAAGAACTTCAACTGTATGATTTTCCTCTGTACATGAAGTAACCTAGCTTAGAAATTTTGGTCAAGAAGAGTAAAACTGGATTTTCTGGGAACTGAACGGGGATCTAGGTAGTTGTTGCTACTCAGAAAGGATGGAGGCTGCTGGGACTGCACAGATGCTTGCCAGAAACATTTGGTGCCACAAGATGGCAATCACGCATTTCCCACAGCCCTCACTTTGGTAGAAGGTTCCGGAAGTTCAGTAGCATCAAGGAGCAGGAGAGCTACATCGCATCAGGGCAATATAAACAAAAGTCATCTCAGGAAAGCAGAGTCATTATAACGTTGCACAATTTATTTCTGATAATAGTTTATTAAGCTACCTTTATAACAGAAAAGCTACATGAGCTATGGAAACATGAAACTAGATTTACCATCCTAATCCTGTTTTGGCAATTCGCCCATAACACCGGGAACATTCAGAGCCTTGTGATTAGTACTTGTTAGAAAGAATGATTCACTCCCCTAAGGGGGGTTTGGCAAGAGGGAAATGGTGGAAACAGATAAGAGTGGAAAGCTGGGGAAGAAGCCAGAACTGGTTTAGGAAAAAAAAAAAATTATATATAGACATACATATACACACACACACACTGTATATATATTA
>VYZW01048074.1:9529-20300 GCA_013401315.1 Balaeniceps rex | reverse complement strand
GTCAATTGTTTAACTATTCAAGCCTCATTTTTGACATGAGTGCTTCTTTAAAACATCTTCCCCCTATCCTATTCCTACCAGGTTGTGTGTTCATTAACCAGTTCTTCTGATTCTTCCTAAAAATCTTGTTTTACTACTTTAATCTGTTTTCTTTTCTGAAAATACTTATTTTTTAGTGTCTTACATGATCTGGAGAGAAGTCGAGGTGTTCAGCTCTGGATACGGGGAGAAAAAGAGGAAATCCTTTGAAGTGGTTGTTCAAAACCTACAGAAAATAGAGCAGTATTTCATTTTCTTGTGCTTCTTTACCCTNGTTCAAAACCTACAGAAAATAGAGCAGTATTTCATTTTCTTGTGCTTCTTTTTCTTAGTCATGATATGCTTAAGATTGGCTATATTGAGTCAAACCAAAGGACAGTCTAGTCCAATGTCCTGACAACAGCAGCATAAATAGCAGTAGCCAAGTAAATTATTAGGCCCTATGTTTATGATACATTATCTGTAGCCTATATAGACTTCAAGCCAGAGGTGGTGATATGGGGGAATGTGAATGTGTGTTTGGATTCCCCATCCCCCTTTTATTTTGCTGAAGCATAGTGTGCATGGTGTAACTTGATAGGCTTTAATATTTCTGAGGTTAATTTTTTTTTTTGCCTCGTCAGAGTTGGAAATGTTGGAGAAGCAAAAGTGTGCACCATTTTTAGAGGCTGAGCAATCCCAGCCTTGTTAGATGGTGGTTCATGAAGGCTACAGAAAAANTTGATTTTGGCATCTGTTGGTTTCACCTAATGCCCTGTTTTTCTTACACTGGAAGAGGCAGTGAGTGGTTGTTCCTTGCTTGTCTTCCCCAACACTGGTGGGGCAGGTTTTTTGTGTTTTAAGAATTCTGTCATAATCACCCCCTAGTTATATCTTTCCCTCACTGAAGATCGTATTTCATGCAACTTCTTTGCATGCAGAAGCTGTTCTAAACACTTAGTTTTTTCCTTCTGTTCCCCCCCCTATATTTTTATGCCAGGGAAGGTGGGTTGGGAACTGTATACACTACTTCAGCTGTGGGTACCTCATGGGTTTCATGAAGTGGCATAATGATCTCTGTTTTTTGTTCTGTCTGTCTTGATACCCTGTTTTTCCAGCTGCTGTTGTACAGTGGACCGATTTCTTCTTGGATCTACCCTGCTGTAGTGCTAAGATCTCATTCCTGAGTGGAAGCTTTTTTGGAGCCCCTTTAACAGGAAAAACTGGGATTTTGTTTCCCTTTCTCATAAATGTACATCTACCGTTTGATTGCTCACTTACTTCTCACTTACTTAATTGCCTGCATATTTTTGCAGTTGGCTGTCATCGTTACTAATGTAGTACCAAAAGACTTAATGACCTAGATATTTATCTCCATTTCCACACAATTTATGCATATATGGAACAGCAGAGGAATTTACACAGGTTTCTGTGGGACTTGCTGTTGTTGTTGCTCCTAAGTTTATACTGGCTATTTATTTGTATTCCTTAATGCATTCCATATGCATCTTTATCATAGTGTTAAGGATTCTAACCTTTAGCATTTTATATGCATTACTATCGGGTGTTTAGAAATGTCTTCAATACACCATGTCTTTGTAGATACAAAATCTGAGAGATTTGAGTATTTTCAACTTCCATCCAAAAGTGCAGTTTTCCTTTAAGATGAATCCTTTTTCTTTTTTTGCTGTTGTGTTTTGTTTTCTGTTGTTGTGGGGGGTTTTTTGTGTGTCTTGGGAAAAAAGCACTGGCTAAGTCTTTCTCAAAGCTTAAAATTGTAGAGCCAGCTCACTTTGGCTGTGGGTATAGTTAAGTATTTAATACCACTTGAGGTCAGGTAATATTTATTTCTTGAAAAAAATAGGCACAGCTCAACTGGTGCAACAATTATGTGTGTATAAACTTAACTTGAAAAATGGTTA
Organism: Balaeniceps rex; assembly: GCA_013401315.1. Lineage (NCBI taxonomy): Eukaryota > Metazoa > Chordata > Aves > Pelecaniformes > Balaenicipitidae > Balaeniceps > Balaeniceps rex. The sequence goes on along the minus strand of VYZW01048074.1, from coordinate 18,360 downwards.
AATAGATTATGATTCAAATTCACTGTAGTCTGATCTCATTTCATATGTTTAAGATACTAAATATTGCATACTTACAGACAAAGTTAGTTTAAATTCACTGTAATTGCTGTCTGACTAGAAAATGCCACTTTTTCTACTTGGAAGTTTCAGTAGGACTGCTACTGTCTGTTGTCCCTGTAGGACAAAAAAGTAAATGAGGAAATAATCTTAACACAGACATCCTTAAATGAATGAGCAATGTACAGTTGAAGTGGGAATATGGTTTTCTTGGGTAGTCAGATCTGGTTTATATTAGCAGTGAATTAAACTATTATGCTGGTAAATCAGTGTCATGATGTAGCACTGCTGGGGTTTCCTCATGTACGAGTGAGAGCTTGTTTACAGACAGTGCCGCATCTTGTTTTTCCAATAGTATAGCTGATTGCACTAAGAAATGCTTTAGAGGCAATACCTAAGGGGGCAGGTTAAAATTACCCATGTAAATTCAGTGAGAGATGTTGAGATACATGTCACTACGAACAGCAGTCGAATCTTTCTGTGTTTGCTTTGTGAGAAGGAGACATGCAGAACTTTCATCCTGTAAGAGCTATTAGTTACACAATCAAATCTAAATTTGTACTGTGTACAAAAGTAATTAAAAGCAGTTGTCATGGCATTGAAAAAAATGTTTTTAACCTCCTCTACAGTGACATTTTCTACTTTAATAAAATTTCTTGATCTGTACTTTTAATTTTAGATTTAGAAATGCTGATAAAAGAATGGTTCATTCAAAGGATGAAATTTGACCTCTGTTTTACATTACTCTTCTCAGAACTCCTTCATCCCTGTTTTTTCTTTTACTTTCTTGCCACTTGGAACAGATTTTAACTCATACCACCCTCCCCCCCCTTGAAAGCTTTTGTCCAGCTCCAAGTATCTGTTCAGTTGCTGTTCATGCTCTTAAGGGGTATGTGCGTGTGCATGTATATTTTTACATGCACACACACACGAGGCTCAGTTCTTGCTATTTTTTTCTGTGCATGAGTATTTGAGCATCAGTTTAAACAAGTTTTGCTCACAATATAAAGCTTTGAAAATTAAGCACCCAGCCACATAATGAGATGCATTCTGAACGTGCATGCAACTGTTCATTATTTCTCCTGCTGAATACTAATAAGGTGAGGTCTGCTGATGGTCATCTTTTGAATAGGGGAGCAGACAGAAGGAAGCTAAATGCCATTTAGGAATTATATTCTTTGCTGGTATAAAATAATTTTGCGAGCATATTTAGCTTTGTTTCTGAGGGAGATTATGTGTATGTGACTGCATTTTTGTCTTTCCCTCTAACTCTTGAATCCACTCGTTCTGTGGTGATGGCTTGCAGGGCCCTTAGATAGATGCCTGTTAAGCCAAGCCGACTGCATCCTCTATCTGCTCTTTGTCCAGTGGAAATACCATGTAGTGAAAGGGGAAAGAGGAGACAAAATATAAAAATCTCTAGGAAGTTAGAGCACATTAGTTCTGCTGCTGACAGGAATGTGTGTTCATTATAACAGCAGATTCTTGCCAAATTCTGTTTGAAATGTGTTTTGAGTTTTTAGGTCTGAAATCTCTCCACACCGTAACATCTATATTTGCCTTTACTAAAGCTTGTGTCTCAACCAGAGTCCTTGAAACTTTTCAGTTTGATAATGGCATTTTTAAGGTCCTTAATTTACCAGTTAGAAGCTTGTGGTGTTCCCTACAAAAGCTAATGAAATAAGTGTTAAGAAACCATTTAGTATGTTAAATTTTTTTCTTTGAGTTGCTAAAACAGGAGCAAATGTGCCTTTGGACATGGCTACCTGTCTTAGACTCATGTCAGGTTAGTGTTCTGGCTGTGGTTTAAGATGTTACTGTTGTCAGCTGCTTGTTTTGCCCCCCCCCCCCCCCTCTGTCGCCNNNCGCCTTCTGCTGGCATACCTAAAAAATGTGTCACTTCTTAACTCTGTTCTGTCAAATGACCTGGGTTAAACACTACCGGTATTTTTCCTTCTAATGCAGAGAACTTCTGGCAGGAGAAATTAAGAAGTGAAGATATGTAGTTATGTTAGTTGCTGAGGGGAGGGAGAGTTGTGGTAAATTTTAACAGAAGATGGTAAAACCCTTACCTGTCTCCACTGCAGCCAGAAACATATCTGACTGTAGTTGTCAGTTAACAAGTATTCTGCTAATGATAAATTGAAAATTTAAACTTGTATGGTATGGTATGGATTAGGTAAACAATGTGTCTCCACCTTTCATAAAATAACTGACAAAACAAAACATTGCAAGGGATGGTTAGCATCAAGGGCTGGCGTAGTGGCAGGTGAACAGTTTTGTTTAAAGAGTTCCCTGTAACCCTCTCAGATGAAATTTGAATCATTACTATTAATAAGGTATTTTCTCATTAGTCTGTTTAATTCATCAGTAATGTGTTGTTCAGACTTGGGGGTTTATTGAAATCAGTTTCACTGGGTTGATTCCCAGACACATTTAAATTTTTCTAAGGATGAACTGAATTTTTGTAAAGATAAATTTACTTATGCAATAAGAGAAGATTTAAGGTGAGGAAGTATATAGATATAGCTCACTTAAAATAGTGTTACTTTTAATAAAACACAGTCCTTGGTTCAATTTTGAGATGTCTGAGTTATAGGACTACTATAACCTGTTCCAGCCTTTGCTACACTTTGCATATGAACTTTCTTTTGCATTCTTGAAATACTAAAGAAGTATGTGTAAAATATTTAAGAGTGGCATTATTTAATTTTGGTAGAAAGCCTTCCTAAAACTGTAGCTATTTGAGATTGTGAAGGCAAGGTGAGAAGGGGGAAAGAAAATAATTTTATTATAACTAAATTCAGTAAACTGAGGTTTTTGCTTCATACAGGTTATTTTTATATGGTTTGAATCTTGGTGAGGCTAAATCATATTTTCCATTAGAAAAAAATATTTTTGCGTGCAATGTTTAAGTATCTGAAAATAGTATATAGTAACTGAACAGGTCTTCATATTACTAGTTTCTGAGTGTAAAGACTGTGATTTTTAGGGCTAATCACTTGAAAATTGAATTCTTTCCGGCCCTTTTTCTTCATAAAAAGTGAAGACAGAATTTTAGTTGGTTTCTTTTTTAGCTTTTGTATTGTTTTAATTTGACTTCTTTATTTGTTGACTTCATTGTCAGGAAAGCAAAATAACTTGCTTTTAAAATCCCTTACTTTAGAAAGTGCTATTGTGAAGTTTTGTTTTGTGAGACATTGCATAGTCCATGGAACTATGGACTGGTTTTGTATTACAACAGAATTGAACCTTTAAATACCTGAGGTATTAAAAATCTGCAGTAATGTTAATGTTTTTGTCAAATGAGCCAGCTGTCCTATGAGATCATTGAGTAGAATGTTAAGTATCTTACAGGTTACCCTCAGTATGTACTGCTGAACCCTTAGGAATTAATTTCGTAGGTGCTGTTGTGAAACTTTTTTTTTCCCTGGACAGCCACAATATCGTATATGCATACAATGGCCAGCTTTAAAACTGGTACTGCTTGATGTGTGTATGTTGTATGTACTTCCGTAGGATTCTGTTTTTTTGTGCATTCAGAGTTCGTACAGTAGTTTGTGTCACTTATTGCATCTGAATGGCCGGGATGCTGGTAACAGCAGTAGTATGGTTGATTGAAAGTGGTTTGAAAGGTATGCAGTTGTAGACTTTTAGGGAAACTTCATCGTAAAGTAATTGCTGGAGGATTGTAGGTCATCTCTGCGTGTCCTAAGTGTTTCTTTCCAGTAGTCCCCATGACATATGTTTAATAAGCGTGTTACTTTGAAATGAAGGGCTTTTTCATCTAATTCTTCAACTCTCAGAAATAGTTTTAGAGGGTGTCCACATTTAGATAACATGCTAGCCAGGAAGGAATGATGAATGTTGTTGCTCTGTATTGCTTTATAGACTCTGCTGACTCTGGCTCCTGGTGCTTGATTTCTGTAGCATCAAACATAGACTCTCTTCCCCAAACATAAGTGTTAATTGAAGTGCCTTGTTTTTTCTTCATTGACTATTTCTTTACTTTTCCTGTAGATATATGAGAGCATTCTCCTGGAGAAACTGGCTGCCCATGGCCTAGACAGGCATACTCTTTGCTGGGTTAAAAACTGGCTGGATGGCCGGGCCCAAAGGGTGGTGGTGAATGGAGTTAAATCCAGTTGGAGGCCGGTCACAAGTGGTGTTCCCCAGGGCTCAATGTTGGGGCCAGTTCTGTTTAACATCTTTATCAATGACCTGGACGAGGGGATCGAGTGCACCCTCAGCAAGTTTGCAGATGACACTAAGCTGGGAGGAAGTGTTGATCTGCTTGAGGGTAGGAAGGCTCTACAGAGGGACCTGGATAGGCTGGACCAATGGGCTATGTAGTATACCAGTTGTATGAGGTTCAACAAGGCCAAGTGCTGGGTCCTGCACTTGGGCCATAACAACCCCATGCAGTGCTACAGGCTTGGGGATGAGTGGCTGGAAAGCTGCTTGGCAGAGAGGGATCTGGGGATGTTGGTCAACAGCCGACTGAATATGAGCCAGCAGTGTGCCCGAGTGGCCAAGAAGGCCAACAGCATCCTGGCTTGTATCAGAAATAGTGCGGCCAGCAGGACCAGGGAAGTCATCCTTGCAAGTGATAGGACAAGAGGAAACAGCCTCAAGTTGCACCAGGGGAGGTTTAGATTAGATATTAGGAAAAACTTCTTCACGGAGAGGGTTGTCAAGTATTGGAACAGGCTGCCCAGGGAAGTGGTCGAGTCACCATCCCTGGAGGTATTTAAAAGACGGGTAGACGAGGCACTTAGGGACATGGTTTAGTAGTGGACAGGTATGGTTGGACTCGATGATCTTAAAGGTCTTTTCCAACTAAATGATTCTATGATTCTATAATGTGGGGAATGAATCTGCAGAATGAAATCAGTTGCCAAAAAGAACAATGTTAAGAAAAGCCTCTTTGTGAAACGGAGACTATGGTCATTTCTTACTTCATTGTTGTATCCTGGTGGTATTTAGAGGTTGATAGGGCTTTAGTGTTCAGGAAGGGAGGAAAAAAACCCCTGATTTTTATCTCTTCTTATGGTTTGTTTAGAGGGATCGTGAAACTGGCGTGTTAGTATTGACCATGTTCTGTTATGATACTCTGAAGTGCAGAAGCCATTGCTGCAAGACTTTTTTTTTGTATGGTTAAGGCACACCTAAGATAACAGCAGCAGCCTCAGAACATGTAGTTTATATTTTGTAGAAGTTTTTACTTTGGTGTTCTGAGTAATGCTAACACTTCACAACTGAGGTTCTTCCCTCAAAATTGTGGTATTTAATGAAACAAAATTTTAGTTGGATCAACCTGGAGGTATACTGGAGCTTCAGACTGGGTACTGATACAGTTATCCGTTAAACCTTCCGAGTAAACTTCTATATGGCCATAATGTTAAGGGACATTATAAAAGCCAAACCAAACAAATCAATCATGCAGGCATCTGTTTTATTTATGTGTTACTTCACATTGTGATCTGAAGTAGCCATATGTATATAACTCGTTGATACTTGACTGTGCTATAGAGTTCTTTGGGGAATTTTGTAGGGCTAATGTTAAGGACAGTGTGGCTTTTTTGTCATATTTCTTGTTGTTTGAGTCAAGGGTATGAATGTGTATAATAGCTGCTATTGCTTTTGTCTATTTTTTTTTAAGATCTAGACTGCAAGGAACACTTTTTAATCTATTCTTACTTGTTGAATAAATAAGTTGTTCCTCGTAATCAGGTGGAAAGATATAAATTGCCTCAGGGAAAGGAATCTAACATGTTACGAAATGGTGAAACATGAGTAGCAATGTTGAAGACAGGCCGGGGTGATGGCTGACAACAAACCAGAGGTGACTGTGCAATGCGATTCAGTGGCAGAGAAGGCCACTTGAATTTTCTGCTGGGTACACAAAGATGCGTTTCGGAGTGGAGACAAAACTTTGAAATACTTTATACAGTTACAGTTGCAGAAAACCGTTATGCCTCATCAGACACAATTTTCAACCCTAGAGACTACCATAAGCGTGTCTAAATTTCTGTAGCTTGGAGGCTATAAATGTGTTGGTTTTGTGTGTTTGGTTTTTTTTTAAGGTTGTGTCCATCTTCGCACAAACACTGTTACGTATATGCGCACATATGTTTTCTTCATAACCTTTGTTATACCTTAGTCAGGTGTCAGTTAAAACAAAGGTACTTCTGTGTAGCAGCCAGGCATGTGGTTGGCTTAGGGACAAGTACAGTAATTCAGTGCAAAGCAGAGTGGGGTTGACCAGTGATCAGGCTGTTAACAAAAGGGCAGAAAAGAACCCTTCTAAGAATGCACTTCGTTGATGTTTGTCCTATGAACTACAGCTACAGAGAATGTAAAAATTCCAAATTTTTATTTTGAAGTGGTGTGTGTGGTTTTGTTTGTTTTCGTTTTTTTTTGTTGTTTACACTGTACTTGTTACCATCTGTTATTAGATTACTGGGACTTGGGGCTGTTGACTGCTTTTTCTGGTTAGTGAAGAATTAATCCTCTAGTGTCAGTACATAAGTCAGAGCTTTTGTTTGCTAATAGTACTTGCAAGCACCTTAAATTCCTGACATTATTTGTTTCAGAAGCTTAGCAGCTCTTGGCAGTGATCCTAGAGCTTCTGAGAGTAGTTTTATAACTTCTGAGAAACCCAAGATAATGTGTATCAGTGCAAAATGAAAGTATATCCTTGTGGGGACTTGCAAGGTTGTTGCCTGCACTTAAGAGAAGTCTGAGTCTGAGGTCTGATGATGGTAAGAATTTGCTGTCTGAAATGCATAAATATTTCCTATGATGTTTTAATTTCAGACATGAAATACAAAGGTTCAGATGTGTTCACAAAGAAACAGTTTTGATGATAACCTTTAAACATCTGTTAAGTATGACTGTGATTATGTAATACTGTGGATTAGAAATGTGCACATTAAATATGGAAACGGGGAGTTTCACTGGGTTTTGAGGTTCAGACTTCTGGTCAGTTCTCAGTTTTCAATTGTCTTGATTTTTCTTGATACTCTACATAACAAAGATGAACACCCATAAAATGATATCTTTCTCTGATTCTCAGATGTGAATGAATTGAAGGAGTGCCTTCATGTACTAGTGAAGGAACAGCAAAGTCTGGCCACACAAACTGCTACAACAGCTCTTTCAGCTATGAGGCTAAAGCAGAGGCTAGTTATCCTGGAACGATATTTCATTGCATTGAACAGAACAGTTCTTCAGGAGAATGTCAAAGTTAAGTGGAAAAGCAGTAGTATTCCTCTGCCTGCTGTGGATAAGAAAAGGTAATGACACTTACATGAACAAGTTAATGCATTAGGAAAGTCATCGAAAGGTTACCAACCTGTGTGTGAGAGTTTAATGTGATTTCTTCCTTCTCGTGAAACATTAGCAGTAAAGAAACTGTTCTTATTCCTTAAGATGGTTTTACGTGACGTTACCTGCCATGCAGTTTTCCTCTTTGGCTGTTGCTTGCTTATAGTGTCTTTCTTCATACTGGTGGGTTTTTATTGTAATACGTTGCTGTAGATATTATTTTTTGAGCTATAAGTATACTTCTGTTGAGGTATTCCTTTTGTTCTACTCAGCTAGAAGGTATGGAGAAGCCTATTTCAGAAATGATGCTGGTAGAGGTTACATAGTTCTAATAACGTTAATATATTTTTTTGTCAATATTTGCTCAGTTAAGGCACATAACAAATATAAATACAAATACATGACAGTTGAACATAGTTTTCCTTAGCTTGAGTGAGAAATGCTGTAATAGTAAATTTTATATGAAACTGTTTCCAGAGAACTAACTGAATAAGAAATGGTCTGATTACTTTCCATGTCTAGATAGCTTATTGACCTAAAAATAGAAAAATCTTATCAGATGAGGCGTTAAAGAAGCTATACAGTAGCTGAACAAGGTTGTTGTCTGACAGAACAAGCAATTCAACCAGGACAATTTTTATGTTAGATTGTCTCTAGCTTCACAAATGAAAGGAGACAGTAAGTAGATATCATGACTAGTTATTATGGGATTGGAGTTCTGACGGTGATATCTTTCTCTGAATAGTCTGTTCTCTGACATTTTTTTTTCAGTTCTGATTAAAAAGAGCACTGGTATATTTAAGTTACCAGACTGCTAAAAATGCCAATTTAAATTTTTTCTCTCTTGAGAAAGTCCTAAGCAGTTCACGTTCTTTTGATGTCAGATGAAAAAGAGAACACAATTGTTGGTGTCTTTCTGAGTGGAAGGAGTAGGGAATCTCCTGTCGTTAAGTACGAAGGAAAGCTTACTTAAATTAATGTGCTTGTTTGCATAAAAAGGTTAACAGAAATATATGTGAGCCCAGCGGGTATTAACAAAAGTTCAAGCTCGCTCTCTTTCTTACACACACCAATACAGAAGCTGCAAAGAGAGATTTGTAACATTGACACTTGAATGGAAAGATAAGAAATGACAAAATTGATGGAATTAATTATCAGTAATTGAACATTCATTTAAAAAAATAGCCTATAAGCATAGTTTATGCAGTCCAAATTAACTAGAAGTATAAACTTCCAGAGTAAATGATGAGTACATGAAGTATCTTACGTCTGCATATTTTGAATACACCATCATAATTTCACTCTGAGTAACTATAGGCACCTTTCTGATGGCAGTCAATTATGCCAGTCTAGTTTATTTTTTCTCTGTGAAGCTTTTTGATGTTGGGGGTTGAATTGGTTGTTCTTTGAAGCAGCTGAAGTTGAATTTTAGTTGTTGACGTTTT
>VYZW01048073.1:1415-17576 GCA_013401315.1 Balaeniceps rex | reverse complement strand
TTCATTAGAAGTCGAAGCTTTCTTGGGAAAGAAAAGGAAGCAGAATAGAAAAGACAGCTTTGATAAGAACAAATTATAGGAGCAGGTGTACCTTATTATAGCTGCATAGTAATGAGTAAAACTTTTACCCTAGGTTATANGCCCTGTGGAGAAGGAATTGGGGGTACTGATGGATGAAAAACTGAATATGAGCCGGCAATGTGCACTTGCAGCCCAGAAAGCCAAACACATCCTGGGCTGCATCAAAAGAAGCGTGGCCAGCAGGTTGACGGAGGTGATTTTCCCCCTCTACTCAGCTCTTGTGAGACCCCACCTGGAGTATTGTGTTCAGCTCTGGGGTCCCCAGCATAAGACAGAAAGGGACCTGTTGGAGCAGGTCCAGAGGAGGGCCACAGAAATGATCAGAGGGCTGGAGCACCTCTCCTATGAAGAAAGGCTGAGAGAGTTGGGGTTGTTCAGCCTAGAGAAGAGAAGGCTCTGGGGAGACCTTATAGCAGCCTTCCAGTACCTAAAGGGGGCCTACAGGAAAGATGGGCAGGGACTCTTTATCAGGGAGCGTAGTGATAAGGCGAGGGGTAATGGTTTTAAATTGAAAGAGGGTAGATTTAGATTAAATATTAGAAAGAAATTCTTTACTGTGAGGGTGGGGAGACACTGCAACAGGTTGCCCAGAGAAGCTGTGAATGCCCCCTCCCTGAAAGTGTTCAGGGCCAGGTTGGATGAGGCTTTGAGCAACCTGATCTAATGGAAGGTATCCCTGCCCATGGCAGGGGGGTTGGAACTAGTTGATCTTTAAGGTCCCTTCCAACCTAAACCATTCTATGATTCTGTCCTGTGATTCTATGATTCACTGGCATGATGAGATGTCTGAAAACATATGCAATTGCAACAGACAAGTGATCTGTTCAGGCATGTCTAGTTTTAAGTTCACCTAGATTATACCCTTGGGCACCCCATAAACACGTTGTGGAAACAAAAGAAAAGGAAATGTGTGTTTCAAAATTGGTGGTGTTTTTTATTTCTGTCAGAGCAACTGAAAATTACTTGGACCTAATAATGGTCTCACTGGGATATTTCTAAAGAGAAACTGGATATGTCTGGAATAGATATAGTCTTTTAAAAAGGATATTCTTATGTGTATACATTACAAACATACAAAAATATAGACTTTTAAGCTTTATTTAGACACCAAAATGACTTGATATTTTTTCCAGACCTGCTGACTGTTCTATTCTCACATTGACTTCCAGCTTATTGAAAAATTGGCTGCTGCATTTGTATAAGCAAAGCCTACATAAACTTAGGAACCTCCTTTTGTTTGCAAACAACATTGTTTCCTATGTGTTTACCTTTTAAGTTCAATGTTTAAGCCTTACAAATCTGGAAATAACTAATAAACATTAATGTATGTCTTTCTGTTTCTGAAATTTAATACAGTATTTTTATTACCTTCTGTTTGTTTAATACTTGCCATAAATTTCAATAGTCATTTACAATTGTTCGTTTAAATTGGTTACCTAGGTAACATTTCATGGCCACTGCTTCCAAGCATTTTCTATTTTTCAGTTATTTGTGTCCTGCTAGAAGCTGTTCTTTGGCGTAGGATGTCTATTTTGCTTTGTAGGCTTTGTAGTGGGAAAGCCTTCTTGCGTGATTTTTGCATCTGTTGAATAGTTTGCTTCATTACATTATTCAACTAATAATTACATGTTCAGAGAAAGGGAGGGTGTTATTGCCACAAGAATATTCAGCAATTTACTCCTTCCTGATATCTTTTAATAAAGTTTTTCTCTCCTCTTTTCTCTCTGTCAGAACTCTGGCTTATAGTTACTGTGATTATTTTGGATTTAAAACACCCTGATTTGTTTTTTCCTTTTCCAGCTAGATAGATTAATATTTGTTTGTAATATATTCCATTCTAAGTATCAATCCACTACACTGCTAAGCTAATAAAACAGAACTGCCAGCATTTTCTAAATATCATGGAATGACTTAGAGGCAGTTAATGCCATTTGATATTTGCATTGTTATAAACCTATTTTCATAAAATCAAGAGGCATTATCTGTAAGCAGTTACAAACTGTTTTCTGAGCAGTAGTACCAGCAATACTAAAGACCAGGCTTTAGTAATATACAGGTGATTGAAAACTTGGAGAGTTGGTTATGGAATTAACAGCACAGAGCTGATAGTGTTATAACAATTAAATAACTTTGTTTTTGCAATAGAACAAATCTACTAGCCCTTGAATTTCTTGTTCAGTTTTGATATAGTCCTAACTTGGAATATTTAGAGTTTGAAGTATAATAATTTATCCAGTTTGTCAGCTTCAGCATTTTCTTTAAATAGGCAACATTAGAGCACAAATAAAAAGCTAACAAGCAAGCACCCAACTCTTCAAGAAATGTGAGAGGCTTTTTCATATTTTGAGAAACTTTGTTATGGATACAATTTAAGGCATAAATCTGTTAAACTTTATCAATTGCTATTGTTTGCTAACACAATTTTTTAAAGCAGATAATATACATAGACTATGTGAATTTTCTACTGAATGTGGTTACGAAGTACACTGATTTTTTTTTTTTTTCAAATTAGTTCCTAGAGCAGTAGATTAATGTCACAAATGCAGTTTTATGAATTCAGCACAGGATAAAACAGAATAATATTTTCTGAGGAAATAAGTTCTGATCTAAGTGGAAATGAGTAGAAGTAGGTGGCAAAAGACAGAAGTAGGTGGCAAAAGACAGTTAGACTTCAACAGGTAATCTGCTCCAGCACCTTTTCTATCTTAAATGAAAATGTAGAAAAGATGAACAGTAGAGGTGTAAAACCACAGCTATATTGGAATAGCTTCTCCTACAAATACTTGTTAACATTCAATAGCCATTACTGAGATAAGTGAATGGAAAATATCAGAATATTTTTCAGACCTCAGGTTTAAAGGTCTTGGCAGGGAAGAAGCTTTTTTGCTTTGCATAGTAAGTGCATCCTAAAATTCCAACCTTAAAAAACAGTGGTGATGGAAATAAATAGAAATACAAAACGAAGCATATGATTACATTGGTGCACAAAGAGCATATGATATGAACCTTAAGGATTACGAGGATAAGCATTATCTAGGAAACAATGGAGAGTGACAGGGAAACTTCGGATCAGTGCCCAGTTGATGTACTCACTTTCTTGGAAGGGTAGAGAAGGAGCTGTGCTAGAACTGCTCGGAGTCGGATGCGATGCTTGTCTGGGCACAGGGCAAGAAAAGAGGGAGGAAGCAGTCAGTAACTCTTCCTGCATTTGTGCTCCATGGAGTCAATGGATTTGCCACCAGGGGAGCTCCAGTTCTGCCTTTTCTATGGAATCTCCTACCTGTCTCTAACTTAATAAAACAGAAGGGAAATTAAGAAAACTTTGAGGTTACCTAGTGACATGTAATGCAAGATGAATTTAATATGTATATAGGTAAAAATGTGGTAAGGCTTGTCTGTTCTATATGTATCTTGACAGGTTTCTCCTTTCTGTTGTACCAAACAAAACAAAAATTCATATTCCTTATAGTACAAAGCACACAGAACATTCATGCAGGACTACAGATGTTTATTTTAATTAGGGCTGAGCTGTAGTCAGTAATGTCTGTGAAGCTTTCAGTAACTAAGTCATCTTTCCTTAAATAATGTTTATCCTTTGGGAAAGAGCTGCATCCCTTCTCTGCTTTTAGTCCATGAACCAAGCCTTGCCATCTTTTCCAGTACTCAGATTCTCTCTCTTTTTTCTCTCCCCATCCTGCCATATGGATATGGAGAAGGAGAGGTTCCTCTTCTTAAAGCAGACATTAGGAGTCTATTCAGGGGTACAGCTCCTTCTGGTTTCCTTGCAACCAGGGAGATGGAGCTTTGTTAAAAATATGATTTTCTGAAATGTCTATTGTAGAGTCATCAAATTATATAGGTTGAATGCTCTTCAGGCTTAACTACTGTCAAGGCCCTGGGGGCACCCCCAACCCTGCCTGCCCCTGCCCAGCCCCTCGGGGCTCCCCCCACCTGCTCACAGCCCAGGACCCCACGTCAGCCCCCTGGGATGGTCAGCCCCTGCCCCAGTGATGCCACAGCAGGGCTGGTCTCCAGTTCCCCACAGCCCTGCCCTGCCCAGCCATGGGACTCACCCAGCCAGGCCCACCTGTAGGCCCTCATCCCAGCCTTGACCTGTCCTGGTCCCCAGGGAGGTGCCCGATGGCCGTGGCTGGGGCTGCCCCAGTGCCCCCCAGCTGCTCTGCTCCTGGCAGAATTCTTTACTTTCTCCATTCTGTAAAACATAATGGGAAACTTCTGACAAGCTTGTAGACTTGATGGGAAAGAAAGATTATTCCTGCATTGAAAATGCTGTGTTGGTTTGACTCCTTGCATTTCTGAATTTAGAATCCAGTTTATTCTAGATTTTTCTGGTTTCAAATGCAGAAGTGTTTTCACCCATCTGTGACAACAAAAGACCATCTTATTTTTCCTCTTCTCTTCTATGTCAAATGTGGGCTTATTCTTGGTAGCAGAAGAGATGGGCACCCTGTTTTGATGACTTTTTAGGAGGTGAATAAAAAATAGTAAGCTCTTTTTATTTACTTCTTGGTGTCCTTCTCTTGAATCTTTGAAAGTAAGATTGTACGTCGTGTAGGGCTAGAATGCCATAGGCTGGTGAAACTGAGCATTACTTCAAATGCTTGGTGTTATTGCATTTATTTAGAGCAGGTTCATTAAGAAAACTTAGCTTATAGCTCCGTCTTTTCTTCCAGATTCTTGCTTGGTTATACTTGAACATAACTTCAAAAGGAGAGTGTTTACTTAGGGTGCCTTTACAGTTTTTGCACAGACTCAAAGGGAGGCTGTGCATAGGCTTGGAAGAAAAAGAAATGAAGATTTCTAAGTAGACAGAAATCATATGTGGTTCAGGAAGTCTCGTGCTTGAGCTCGGAAAAATACTCAAGTGTATGTGTACTTACCGTATAATCACTTTCATTTAGGCATGAGCTTGTAGTGATGTCCTTTTGGCCCATGGTCTGAGCCAATAGGCTGCTCTTAGGTTCTTATTTTGTATAAAGGTTTTTCTACGTGGAATATTTGCTTTAAGCTACTAAGTTCTTTTACGTCGTCTTGGAAGGTGGCTCCGTTAGAATTTCAGATGTTTGCCCTTTATACCCTTTTCCTCACAAAATTATTATGTCAAAATGCAGCTTTTGCTAGCTGAAGAAAACCTTTGTCAGTTGCTGATCCATAAGTCATCAAGTAGAAGCTGTTTGAAGGTGGAGCTATTTGTACTTGTGCTCAGTGATGCATCATTTTGCTTTCTTAGAGCTCCTGCCTTAGGACTTAAATCTCAGCTGCTTTTTATGGTCCTATGTTTTAGGCAATAGATTTCAGCCAATATTGCATTTTAATAATATCAAAAGAGGAAGAAAACTCAATAAGCAATTTCTAATTAAAAAGAATTCATAAAATGTTAATGACAGTCAGGCTTATTTCTGTATGTGAAGAATGAAATAGAGAAGAATTTAAAATAATGACAGAGAACTGTTTAACAATAATCAATAAAACCTTAAGCCACTAATTTCCAGAAGCAGGCAAATTATGTCAATCGAAAGACCACTTTGTATTTGCCTAATTTCCTACAATCTTTACTCAAGCAACGGCTCTGTTGGCAGAGGCAGAATAGCGGGATACCCAGTCTCTGATACTCCAAGGAGATCCATAAGCATTTAGATCTTGTGGACCCTTGTTCAATGTCATTACAGGTGATTTTGTATTCTGACAAGGGGCATTCATGAAACTGCTTTTTGCCATACCTGCAAGAGGAACCAACTAGAGGAACAAGGACCTTTCTGCAAAATTTGAAGATAGACTGGCTGTTGTGTTCTGTTCTTTGGAATATATATTTACTTTTTCAGAGTGTTGTATTGCATTTTAGCCTAGGTTTATTACCAGAGCGTGTCAGTGGTCTTCAAAAATTAATTTTTTGTGCACTGTCAAGTTCCGTATTCATCTTAGCTATGGGCCTAATCCAGTTATTAAAAGTTAGGTTGAAAATATTTGTATAATAAGAATTACCTTAAACTTTTTTGTTCTTCATCTTCATATCTCTAAACTATACAGGCAAAATTTTAACTGAATATCTAGTTATTTTTTCTTTCTTGTTTTCAATATTAGGCCACTGACATCTGTGATCCAAACCCAGTCATGATGCTTATTCTGTGTGTCTACCTATATGAAAGTCTCCCTCACTACTTACCCAAGAAGACTATAGAATTTACAGGTGCTCTCCATGCAACTGTTGTTAAACAGGTACTGATACCATTGATTTTATATTTGTAGCAGTACAAGGTTAAAACACTGTACGTATATATGTGTTTATATTATGTCTATACTACAACAAAGAACTAATGGGTTTCATGTCATTTGGCTACTAAATATAGAAGATGAAAGCATGCATCTTCTTTTTCTCTTCAGGCTTGGGATCCTGACTTCTGCTGCTGGTTTTTCCCTATTCTTGTAAGCACAGAAAAAAATCTACAAATCTGACAAATCTGAGATCAAAGATAGAGACGAATAAGAGATTAATAGGCATAGGAGTTCAGTGTACACTGCAAAAAGAGTACTCAGAAAATTGAGGTTGGATAGTCTGTGGGAAGTCTATACTCCTTAGGAAGAAAAATGATCTATCTAGTTATTTGAAGTACTTTCTTATTTTGTGATATCCTTAGTTTGTATTTTGGAACTTAGCTACAGAACACACCTTTTATACTCTAAAAATTGAATAAAAATAGGCTGATTTTGTTGTTGTTGTTGTGATAGGTGCGTCTGAAAAACCCAAGCAGTAAAACTTTGATGTACAATGCTATTATTGTAGGAAGAGATGCTGATGATTTCTCATTACCTAAAGGAAACACTGTCACCATTGCCCCTAAGTAAGTAATGATTTTTTTAGTGTTATTAATAAAAGTCTAGCAGTATGGAAATATAAACCTATTAATTTGATAGTTGTGGAACACTAGAAATGTGTTTAACTACAAATAGGGCAAAATTAGTCAGTATAAAGATCAGGCTTTTTCTCCTTAACCTAGACCAAATCCAGAGTAATTTATCAGGGGACACTTGCAGTTTAGCTCAATAGAGATTTGAGAGCAGAATACAAGTCTTCAGATCATTAGAAGAGTCATCTGTGTCCAATAAATATTTTTGTCCCTATGTATTGAAAGCTTTGATTTTCAGTTTCTTATATTTTCTTTTTTGCCCAACTAAAGTTGAAATATCTCCTCTGAACTTGATTCACATTTTTTACATCAATGCATTGTGGAAGCATGAGCAGGTAAAAATTCTTTCTTCTAAGAGTTCAGTTTTTGTTTCTTCTTCTTAATTGAAGCATGGCTGGGAATTTAAAAGACCATGACACAGGTTTGATAGTAGTGTTAGACTGCTGCTTTTTGCCCCCATCCTCCCTCCCCACCAAGATGGAAACTGTTGCAGCTGCAATGTAGTTATTTCTCTATCTTACATTTCTGAAAGCCATCTAAGGATTTTGGAGAGATTTAATTTTGGGAAAACATTAGGTTGTTAACATTTTTGGTAGCAGAAATACTCATGGTATATCGCCATTTTTTCTTTTTGTTCACTAAGTGCTATGTGGCTTTATGACTAGATACAGGAATTTCACTAATCCCTGTTTAAATAGTGAAGACAAAAGGAATGTAGCAGTGACTCTGGCTGTCAGTTAAGAGTTCTTAAGTTTAGAATGCAAGTCTATTTAAGATATTCCTTTGCAGATAAAATGGATTAGAGATTGTAAAAAGGAAAACAAAGGTCAACTTTTGTATGAAAATAACCTGTGAAGAGGAAGAAAAATTTCAAATATGTATTGTCAAATTCAAGAAGACTCAACATCAATACAGTGCTCTTTAAGGATGATCAATATTTCAGTATTAAATGATATGCCTATTGTAAATATATGAAAAAGGGACAACAAGTAATGCTATGTTTTCAGTGAGCTGTGAGGCTGATTTGATTCCATTTTCTTTGCAATTACTTCAAATAAGAATTAACATAAAAATGTAATCCTTGAAAATATCATGTGTTTTTCTGAAAGGTCAATACCATGGCTGTTTTTCACTTCACCTTTAAAAAAAAACCCCAAAACCAAGACATAAGTAAATGTGTACAACCTTGTCATTGAGCTGCTTGGCATTATATATAGCAACAAACATTTGAAAAAATGCATAGAAATAAAAGCGTGTGGAAATGCCAGTCATCCACTGGTGAACTCTGCAGAGTTTATCATAATATAACCTTACTTGTAATCTTGGTCACTAGATGAAAAATAGGTTCTTTGTAATTAATAGCTTTCTTAATATTTCTTAATATGTTTGAGAACTCCAAGCACCGGTGGGATGGGTGGGAGTCTTGTAGATTCTTTATATTAGATCATAGTATCATAGTGCATTTGGAAGTGATAGTAATGTGAATAATAAACCAACACCTCTGTTTAATTGATTATGTGTAGACTTATTGCTATCAGTGCTGATAGATATTCAGTTGTATAAGGTCAAGAAAAATGGTAGAGGTTTTGTAGGAGAGAAAGGCTTTCTTCGGGAAGAATGCCTTCAGAGAAACTTAGAAATGAGGTAGGCTTGTAACAGACTTCTAGAAGAAAAGAAATGTATTTATGGCCTGAATAAAAAGTGAGGGAGAATTTTCAGTGTATTCAGTAAGAAATTTGATGTGAGTGTATTAATAAAACTTAATGGAGTTATATTTTAATGGGAATGTTAGCATCACTGACTAGAACCTGTTTAGGAATAAAAGATGTTAAAATAGCTAGAAAGAGGCACTTCACATTAAAGTTATTTGTTCTACTTTTAGAAGTAAATAATCCATAAATACGGGATTGGAGGCAGATGAATCAATGTGTTAAAAATCACCAAAAATTAGGAAAGCCTACTTGCTATATCAGAGAACAGGAGTTCTAGTTTAAAAACAGGACTTATACTTTAAAAAACTTTCTGAGTATCTGTAATGGTTCAGAGAACTTAAGGTCAGATATCTCTGCATCCTTGTTTCCCTGAAATAAAACTGTTCCTTATGAAATTATGAATATTATATGTAAATACGGATATGCCTTCACCACTAGTTCATCTTTCACTGCAGGCTAGCTTGATACCAGCCAGCTGCTTTTCCCCTGAAACAACAGGTACTTTAGATAAACTAATAAACAAGAAGCAGTTAAAAATAGCAGCTATTGCCTTGTGAAGGCCTGCTGCAGGGCTCCAGTCAAGTTGTAAAGCTTGCTTTGCCAAAGTTTCAGGGTAAAAGGTCAAGGGAAATATTAGCAGTTCAGAGAACATTCACTCATGAGAGTTCAGGCAATTACAGCTGAAAAGATGAACCATAACCTTGATAGGGAGGCTAAAGAAACTGAAACTTGTCAGTCTTCTGATTGGAGAGCTGGAAGACTTTAAGTAAGACAAGTCATGCATAGAGACTTGTCTCTAATTATCTGCCAAATATATATATTTCTATATTTAGAAGTAACTATAATTGGATTTAAGATGACAGTGGGTCATTATAATTAATAATTAGGAATAAGTGTGACTGACTAATCCTGTTGGACCTGCTGGGTGAGCACGCTTGGCATAGAGGATTCTGTAGATGAAGGCCCAGTCTGAAAGAACTGTGTTTACTTTCCAGGATAGACAAACTGCAGGAAACTGATAAGCTAAACAGATCAGGGAAAAATTTGAGCAGACAGACAAAGGGTAATGTAGAGGAGTTACTTAAGTGTATCAGGAAGCAGTGATGTAGCATTAGAGATGTCAATGATTTTAAACTAATAATAACAAAGTGACAGAAATATGTAATATACGTCTGTCTGTATTTTGAAAAAAACATGACAATGTATACTGTGCTTCACTACTAGCTGGAGAAGCTCATAAATGGCTGTGGTGGGTTAAACTTGGACAGCTGCCAGACACCCACCCAGATGCTCTCTCACTCCCTCTCCTCAACGGGACAGGGGAGAAAAAATTGCTGAAAAGGTTTGTGGGTTGAGATAGATGGTGAGACTGCTTACCAGTGACCATCACAGGCAAAACAGGATTGACTTAGGGGAAATTGTTTTAATTAATTTTCAATTAAAATAGACTTTTGTAGTGAGAAACAAAGATAAAAATTAAAACATCACCTCATCTCTTCCCCACCCTCTTCTCCCAGGCTCAACTTCACTCCTTCATCCCAGAGTCCTCTACCTTCTTCCCCTGCCACCCTGAATGGCACGGAGGGTAATGAGGAGCAGGTGTCTGCAGTCAATTCATAACAGTTCCTCTCTGCTTCTCCTTCCTCCTTGTGCTTTTCTCCTGCTCTGTGAGTCCTCCCATGGGCTGCAGTCCTTCAGGAAAAATTTGCTCCAGCATGGGCTATCCATGGACCACAATTCCTTCAGGAAATATCCAACAGCTCTGGTATGGGGCCCTCCATGGACTACAGTGTGGATATCTGCTCCGGTGTGGTCCTCCCCACATACTGCAGGGCAATATCTGCTCTGGCAGCTGGAGTATCTCCTCTCCCTCTCCTTCTCTGACCTTGATGTTCCCACTGCTGTTTCTTACTCTTTTTCCTCTCTCCTCTGCCTTTCTGATGTTTTTGCCCTTTCTTAAATATGCTTTCACAGAGGTGCCACTAGCTTGGCTGATGGGCTCAGCTGTGTCCTGCGGTGGGTCCATTATGGAACCAGCTGGAACTGTCTGTGTCCTGCACAGTGCAGCTCCTGGTCTCTTCTCACAGATGCTGCCCCTACAGCCCCCTGATACCAAAACCTTGCCATCTACACACAATATCCGTCAAGAATGAATATTTTTTATCGGTTGGCCGAGATGAAACTGGCTTTAATCATAAGCAGCTGAACATCAGGGAAATCTGTTGTTCTGCTTTGGCTTTTGGGACGCATCAGAACATTCTCAGTGTAGCTGAGTGTCAGATCTTGCATATAATGTAATTAATTTTGGATCTGAGATTCCCACTCTCCAGGACACTGCACTGTACCATATAGACTTGCAGTTCATGACAGTAATAGCATAAAGGTCTCTAAGCTCTCTTATGCAGTGTAGATATGCCTATAAGTTACTCAGTCTGGGTATCTTAACAACAGAAATGATGAAGATGACTTGATCAATATTTAAAAGTACCTTCCTGGTAAAGGGACCTGTTTAACTGTTAACAATATAGAAGAAAACTTTTTGTAAGAACAGCAGCTTGAAGCTGGAGTTGTACAAATTCAACCTGGAAGTAGCAAAGGTGATTAGCTATTGAGGGAAAGAAACTCTGTCTGAATGACAAATTCTTTAACTGTAGGGGTTTTGCAAATCACAGAACATTGAAAATAGTACAGGAAGTGACCTCAGAAAGTTATTTAATCCAGCCTTCTGCCTCAGATAATATGGGATGCTTTCTCAGAAAAATGCTTCTGCCAAGTGGTAGTTATCAGAAGCAATTGAAGGATGATTGGGTTGCACGTAATGGCCTGCAATGTATAACGACTTTGGATTGTGTTATCTAGTGATTTCTGTTGGCTTTTGTTCTAGTTTCGGCTGGGATAGAGTTAATTTTCTTCATAGTAGCTGGCATAGTGCTGTGTTTTGGATTTAGTAGGAGAATAATGTTAATAACACACTGATGTTTTAGTTGTTGCTAAGTAGTGTCAAGGACTAGTCAAGGACTTATCAGCTTCCCATGCTCTGCCAGGTGCGCAAGAAGCTGGGAGGGGGCACAGCCAGGACAGCTGACCCAAACTGACCAAAGGGCTATTCCATACCATATGACATCATGCTCAGTATAGAAACTGGGGGGAGTTGGCTGGGGGGCAGCGATTGCTGCTCAGAGTCTAGCTGAGCATCTGTCAGCGGGTAGTGAGCAATTGCATTGTGCATCACTTGTTTTGTATATTTTTTTACCATTATTATTATTAGTTTCTCTTCCTCTGCTGTCCTATTAAACTCTCTTTATCTCAACCCATGGGTTTTACTTTTTTTCCCGATTCTCTCCTCCATCCCACCAGGGCGGGGAGGGTGAGTGAGCGGCTGTGTGGTGCTTAGCTGTCAACTGGGATTAAACCACAACAGCTTTAAACTCTACAAATTTGATCCCTCCAAACAACTTTTTATCTTTCTTTTTCTACACCGAAGTACAACAAACAAAAGAGAGAGAATTTGATTGCTTGCTTTTTTGAAAGATGGTACATGCTGAGCTGATAACGAAATTAAGAATCTTGGACCCTTACAGTATACCAACTGAAGTGGGTGTGGATGAAGCTAGTTATAATAATATGAGAATGAACAAGATTATAGAACAATTCCATGAGCTGAATTTTCCCTCACTTTACATTGACTACAACACGGATGAATAGAGGAAAAAAACTAAGCAACTTTGTTTTTCTGTGATGCTGGCTTTGCCACAGAAGGCGACAGTTCACAATTCAAATCAGATTTCTCTGCTGTTGCATGAACCAGAGGGCAAAGGTCAAGCAGAATGTTCCATACGCTCCGTTTCCCTGTCATTCCTATTTGTGACAAGAGCAGAGTAGATAGACTCCTTAAAACTTGGTCCTTAAAGTGACTTTGGGAGTGGATGTCTCAGGCAGTATACTTCTCTGGGAGTCTGCAGTCCCAGGAGGCATTTTCTGGGATGATTTGAATGGCAGGGCAACTTAGGAGCCTCAGACTCTGAGGGGCTTAGCAACTCTTCACTGTCAAAAATGGTAATGTTTGGGGACTTTGCAGCAGGAACATGAAAGCTGTAAGAGCCAGGTTTTCAGAACTTCCAGGATTTAATCATCAATTCTCAGAACTGAGATCCTGAGACTTGTGGTGTTAGGAAGAACTCTGGGCAATAGCATACTCATTTATCCTAGGTGTTAAGCCTAGAGATCATGCTTGGTTAATTCTGTTACCTATAGTCATCCTTTCTGCAGTTTGGTGAGCTTTTTTCAATTCTGCTATATCCTTTTTGAGGTAAAGAGGTGCAAACAGTAATTAAGGTTTGAGCCGTTTGGATGGGATCTGGTGGCCTAATGGTGATCTATGTTGTTGTCTGTTCCTTTTCTAATTATTCCTAACACTTAATTTGCTTTATTGGATGTTTCCCAGCACTGTGCTGATAGTTTCATGAAACTATCTGTTGCAAATCCCAAGTTCTCAATGGTGAGTTGTAATGGCTTGGAAGCCATAATTTTATGTAAACACAGAACTGCTTTCCTTGTGAGCCTCTCTTTACATCTATGTACACTGAATTTCCTCGTCATTTTGTTGTCTCATAAGGTCCTGCAATCTTTGCACGGTCAATCTTTGTTCTTACAACCTGGAGCAACTTAGAACATCAGTAAACTTCCTTACTCTCCAGTTGTCACAAATGACTTTCTTTTCCAGCCCCCTTACCTTACAAAGACTCTAAAATGTGCTCCTGAAATTATATTTCTGAGTCACAATTTTGTGCCTAACTAATTAAACTACTATTGTTATTATTTTGCCTAGGAGACAAACAAGTATAAATGTGGAATTCACTAGTCGTTTTCTGCGCCCTGCTGAAGCAGTGTTGCTACTGATCTCAAAGAGTGTGGGTGGAATAGGTGGTGCCACACTGACATTCTCTCTGAAAACTGAAGTCAAGCGTATTGAGCCTGCTGTAAGTTTATGTGTGTATGATTAATACTGTCACAAAAATATTGTTCATCTGTATGTTGTATCAAACAAAAGTGAACTGAGGTAAGAATAAACATGTGATTTACCATCAGCATTAGCCTTTGACCTATGAATTTTCAGGTTTCCAATATTAACCTATGTACATGCAGAGAAAAGCCTAGAGGAATATCAAAGATGTCCAAGGATATAAATCATACTTAGATCCTGAATAAATTTAAAAATTTTGCACTGATTGCTCTGAAAATAAATCTGGAGCCCTTTCAGCATATGAATGCTTTTGGAAATTCCATTGTGGAGGTGTTGATATGCCCCTTCTGCCTAATGATTTTAGTTATCAGATGTAGATGGACAGCAAACTTTTGTTAGATGTTGCTAGGTTTATTTGTGCTTTTTAACTTTAGACAGTCTTTAAATTTAAGATATATCCCAGAAGTAGTCAGAGCAGAGATAGGCAAATGTTCCATCATTTGTTATCAAACATTCATTGAGCAGATCTGGATAGATCCTTTTCTGAACTTAGATAGTGTTTATGCAATTCTATTTTTTTTCCCCATGACTCTCTTTATACCATGGCAATAAAGACTGATGTTAGAAAGGAAGGTTCGGGAAGAGAAGAAAATAGAGGACATGGAAAGATAAGAAGGCAAAAAGATAGCTTGGTTCTTGGCCCTGTGCTATCATTTTGAAGAGCATTTAAAATATGGTGAAGTTTAATGCATGCTTAAAAACAAACAGGCTTTAAGTATTCTTTGCTGGCCACAAAGCCTACCATTTAAATGAAGTTAATTTTGTAGTCACCAGTGGTCAGATACATGGTTCTCCTCTTTGTAATATTTTCCTGTTTGTTTATGTATGATACATGAATGTAGTTTTGCAACTTTTTCATATTGATATAAATTTTTGCTCTTTTTTTAGGATATATTAAAATGCAAATCGCCATGTTATGAGCTGAAGAAAGTTATTCTAAATGTTACTAATCCCTTCAGAAATGATGGCATATTCAGGTAGACAATGCTGTAAAGACAAATCTATAATGATCATGCCGTTTTATAAACTCTTTTGCATAATTTTCATCTTATCCTTAAAAATGTAAAACCTTGAGGTTAAATTATAGGGATTTACATTACCAAAATTGTTACAAGCACTATGAAGTGGAAGCTATCATAATGAATAAAGAAGATAAATAAGCCTTAATTGAAATCCATCTCAGTGTAAGCAATAAAGTTAAACTTTTAATCAAATGGAGCTCATGAACCTTGCTAGTATTTTTGTGTTTGGCTGAGTTCCAAAGAGAAACAAACCATGTTAATTAATAGTTGGTTATTTTTTCCCCAATCTGCTTTATCCTGCTGTTTAAATTATTAAGCAGGCAAAACAAAAAAACATGCTTTTGCCTTGGGGCTCGCATCACTATCAGTTAATCTAATTTTTCATTTGTATTCATCATAGATGTAACAACTGCAGAGTTATAAATGTTGCTTTCCTTAATACAAGAGAGTGCTGTGCCCCTTTAAAATCTGTTTATGTGATCTGACTCCACATTTTGTCTTTAGTCTATAGAGCTAAACATTGGTTCATGTCATTCATTTACAAGAACAATTTTCCATAACATTTTTAGCTTGTTTTACTGATCTGTTTAATATACACATTGCATAGGCTCCATATTAAATTTCTCTTTCATCCACAGAATAGGTTTGGTATAGATACCTGTAACAGGATTGTTTTCACTGCTCCAGCAATGTGCTCTGGCATAAGCCTCCTATGTGGGAATCACATAGTTTAGCTTCTGTCTTTTTTTAAACCCCTCAAGGAGGTCAGTGAGACTGCCTGTAATCAGTTCTATGGTGTGGATAGCTCTCCTGGAAAGACTAGATTAAAGGCAATGAAGTAATTTAATTTTATATATATCACTCAAAAGCTACTTGACAACTACTTGATGTAATTATCAATTTGGACAACATTTCAACCAGTAATCTAAAAGAAAAGATTCTTTGTATCATGTTTCTAGTGTTTTGAACCATAGAATCATAGAATCATAGAATGCTTTGGGTTGGAAGGGACCTTTAGAGGTCATCTAGTCCAACCCCCCTGCAGTGAGCAGGGACATCATCAACTAGATCAGGTTGCTCAGAGCCCTGTCCAACCTGACCTTGAATGTTTCCAGGGATGGGGCCTCCACTACCTCTCTGGGCAACCTGTTCCAGTGCTTCACCACCCTCATTGTAAAAAATTTTTTCCTTACATCTAGCCTAAATTTCCCCTCCTTTAGTTTAAAACCATTAGTCCTTGTCCTGTCACAACAGGCCTTGCTAAAAAGACTGTCCCCATCTTTCCTATAGGCCCCCTTTAAGTACTGAAAGGCCGCACTAAGGTCTCCCCGCAGCCTTCTCTTCTCCAGGCTGAACAACCCCAACTCTCTCAGCCTGTCCTCATAGGAGAGGTGCTC
>VYZW01048072.1:1093-18347 GCA_013401315.1 Balaeniceps rex | reverse complement strand
GTGGTCCTGAGCTAGTATCTATGTGGCAACTTGGCAGTAAAGCTCAGCCCATACAGAGTTTTAGGAAAAAATCCCATTGAAATCAAAGGGATCAGTTATTAATCCTGACCTTCCCAGTACTTTTCTTTCTTGCTCAGTTCATCAATAACTTGGTCATGAGTAAACCAACTCCAAAAGAAATCTTCATATCAGGAGAGATGAGGAAGAGTCAAATAGAGAATGAAATGCTCTCAAACTATTATAGAGTTTAGAATTTTATTTCAAATCCAAAATCAATGTTTGGTTCTAATTTCCACATGTAACAGATTTTTCTTTTACTTTGAATCATACATGCAAGTGATTCTGGTGGGGCTGGGTAATTTTCAACCTATGTAATTTCTCAACCTTATTTTAAGTGAATCATAAAGTCTATGAAATTAGATTATTTTAAGGGAATCAAAGTATACAGTCCACCTACTTTTTCAGAACATAAATGTTGATTAACCATTTTTTCCAAAGGTGTAAATTATGAAATACAAGAAGGGAAATGGTGCCTCAGCTTTCGAAAACTGTAAGGGATTATGGTGGTTGGCCCAAGTTGAAATCTCTAGAAAGATTTTTTGAGAGATCATCCTAAACAGTGCTGGAGAAGTCTAAAGTTATAATATTATACTTATGTTATTTAACTAAATGTCACATTCATTTAACATGAATTCATTTAACTGAACACTGTCTATTTAAAAGTCATATGGGGCCAATTCTCCTCCAGGTTACATTGCTTTAAATTTCAGTAACATCATTCAAGTTAATGGACTTAATCACATCGGTGATGAATTTTTATATGTATAAGTATTTCCAGAATTAGTGTCTTTAACTACATATTTTTTTAAAGCAGATATATATTATTTATCTTTTAATGGTTCTGTGGTAATGTGACCTCGGTGCCAGGGAAGGTTATGGAGCAGAGCATCTTGAGTGTCATCACACAGCACATACAGGACAAGCAGGTGATCAGGCCCAGTCAGCAGGGATTTATGAAAGGCAGGTTCTACTTGACTAACCTGACCTCCATCTATGACAAGGTGACCTGCTTAGTTGACAATGGAAAGGCTGTCAATGTTGTTTACCTGGACTTTAGTAAAGCTTTCCCACAGCATTCTCCTGGAGAAACTGTTTGCCCATGGCTTGGATGGGTGTACTCTTCGCTGGGTAAAAATCTGTCTGTATGGCTGGGCCCAAAGCGTCGTGGTGAATGGAGTTGAATCCACTTGGCGGCCAGTCACATGGGATGTTCCCCAGGGCTCAGTATTGGGGACGGTTCTGTTTAATGTCTTTATCAATGACCTGGATGAGGGGATCAAGTGCACCTTCAGTAAGTCTGCAGACAACACAAAGCTGGGCAGGAGTGTTGATCTGCTTGAGGGTAGGAAGGCTCTACAGAGGGATCTGGACAGGCTGGATTTATGGACTGTGACCAATTGTATGAGATTCAACAAGGCTAGGTGCTGGGTCCTGCACTTGGCTCACAACAACCCCATGCAATGCTACGGGCTTGGGGAAGAGTGGCGGGAAAGCTGCCTGGTGGAAAAGAACCTGGGGGTCTGGTTGACAGCCACCTGAATATGACCAGCAGTGTGCCTAGGTGGCCAAGGAAGCCAACAACATCCTGGCCTGTATCAGAAATAGTGTGGCCAGCAGGAGTAGGGAAGTGATCATGCCTCTGTACNGTGGTCCTGAGCTAGTATCTATGTGGCAACTTGGCAGTAAAGCTCAGCCCATACAGAGTTTTAGGAAAAAATCCCATTGAAATCAAAGGGATCAGTTATTAATCCTGACCTTCCCAGTACTTTTCTTTCTTGCTCAGTTCATCAATAACTTGGTCATGAGTAAACCAACTCCAAAAGAAATCTTCATATCAGGAGAGATGAGGAAGAGTCAAATAGAGAATGAAATGCTCTCAAACTATTATAGAGTTTAGAATTTTATTTCAAATCCAAAATCAATGTTTGGTTCTAATTTCCACATGTAACAGATTTTTCTTTTACTTTGAATCATACATGCAAGTGATTCTGGTGGGGCTGGGTAATTTTCAACCTATGTAATTTCTCAACCTTATTTTAAGTGAATCATAAAGTCTATGAAATTAGATTATTTTAAGGGAATCAAAGTATACAGTCCACCTACTTTTTCAGAACATAAATGTTGATTAACCATTTTTTCCAAAGGTGTAAATTATGAAATACAAGAAGGGAAATGGTGCCTCAGCTTTCGAAAACTGTAAGGGATTATGGTGGTTGGCCCAAGTTGAAATCTCTAGAAAGATTTTTTGAGAGATCATCCTAAACAGTGCTGGAGAAGTCTAAAGTTATAATATTATACTTATGTTATTTAACTAAATGTCACATTCATTTAACATGAATTCATTTAACTGAACACTGTCTATTTAAAAGTCATATGGGGCCAATTCTCCTCCAGGTTACATTGCTTTAAATTTCAGTAACATCATTCAAGTTAATGGACTTAATCACATCGGTGATGAATTTTTATATGTATAAGTATTTCCAGAATTAGTGTCTTTAACTACATATTTTTTTAAAGCAGATATATATTATTTATCTTTTAATGGTTCTGTGGTAATGTGACCTCGGTGCCAGGGAAGGTTATGGAGCAGAGCATCTTGAGTGTCATCACACAGCACATACAGGACAAGCAGGTGATCAGGCCCAGTCAGCAGGGATTTATGAAAGGCAGGTTCTACTTGACTAACCTGACCTCCATCTATGACAAGGTGACCTGCTTAGTTGACAATGGAAAGGCTGTCAATGTTGTTTACCTGGACTTTAGTAAAGCTTTCCCACAGCATTCTCCTGGAGAAACTGTTTGCCCATGGCTTGGATGGGTGTACTCTTCGCTGGGTAAAAATCTGTCTGTATGGCTGGGCCCAAAGCGTCGTGGTGAA
The DNA here is from genome assembly GCA_013401315.1 of Balaeniceps rex. Lineage (NCBI taxonomy): Eukaryota > Metazoa > Chordata > Aves > Pelecaniformes > Balaenicipitidae > Balaeniceps > Balaeniceps rex. Next base: position 15,409 of record VYZW01048072.1, on the reverse strand, counting down.
TGGAGTTGAATCCACTTGGCGGCCAGTCACATGGGATGTTCCCCAGGGCTCAGTATTGGGGACGGTTCTGTTTAATGTCTTTATCAATGACCTGGATGAGGGGATCAAGTGCACCTTCAGTAAGTCTGCAGACAACACAAAGCTGGGCAGGAGTGTTGATCTGCTTGAGGGTAGGAAGGCTCTACAGAGGGATCTGGACAGGCTGGATTTATGGACTGTGACCAATTGTATGAGATTCAACAAGGCTAGGTGCTGGGTCCTGCACTTGGCTCACAACAACCCCATGCAATGCTACGGGCTTGGGGAAGAGTGGCGGGAAAGCTGCCTGGTGGAAAAGAACCTGGGGGTCTGGTTGACAGCCACCTGAATATGACCAGCAGTGTGCCTAGGTGGCCAAGGAAGCCAACAACATCCTGGCCTGTATCAGAAATAGTGTGGCCAGCAGGAGTAGGGAAGTGATCATGCCTCTGTACTCGGCACTAGTGAGGCCACATCTCGAGTACTGTGTTCAGTTTTGGGCCCCTCACTACAAGAAGGACATTGAGTTGCTGGAGCATGTGCAGAGAAGGGCAACGAAGCTGGTGAAGGGTTTGGAGAAAAAGTCTTATGAGGAGCAGCTGAGGGAACTGGGGTGTTTAGTCTGGAGAAGAGGAGGCTGAAGGGAGACCTTATTGCTCTCTACAACTACCTGAAAGGAGGTTGTAGCAAGATGGGTGTCAGTCTCTTCTCCCAAGTAACAAGTGATAGGACAAGAGGAAATGGCCTCAAGTTGCGTCAGGGGAAGGTTTAAACTAGATATTAGGAAAAAATTCTTCACTGAAAGGGTTGTCGCGCATTGGAACAGGCTGCCCAGGGAAATGGTTGAGTCACCGTCTCTGGGTATTTAAAAGATGTGTAGACGCGCCTAGGGACATAGTTTAGTGCTGGACTTGGTAGTGTTACGTTGACGGTTGGACTCGATGATCTTAAGGATCTTTTCCAAACTAAATGATTCTATGTTTCTATGATTCTGAACAGCAGTAATAACAACAATTAACACAATTTTACAAAAGGAAAGCTTGAAATTATAAATCTAGAAAACTTTAAATGTTCAGACTTAGTAGATGTTCAAGAGGTGGAAAACAGTCTCCTCACTTAAACTCAGATTAAGATTTTACAGGCAGACAACATTAGAGATTTATATGCAAGTCAAAAGCATATAATAACAAAAAAAGAACAACAAAAACACAGTACAAAACAATGGATTAAATTCACATACTTGCACACAAAGAACATATGTTCTTGAACTCCTCCTTGGGGGAAGTTATACTTATTCAAAAGACCCTGAAGAAATCTTCTCTTCTCCTCTCTCCCCACACCTGTAAATTGGAGTATACAGACGGCAGAACTTACTAAAATAAAAGAATAACAGAACAGAGAATGCTGTCACTTGTCAAAAGCCAAAGAAAGATTATTTGATCTGACATAAAATTAAATTAGGACCAGGTGTTGAGGTTTGGGGTTTTTTCTTTCTAATTTAATAACAATAGGCTTAGGAAGGGGCACGGTGTTGGTGTCATGTCTACTGTTTTTTTTCCTGACCCTGGCCCTTACAAACCCCTTTTTCCCAGCTGCTAATAGCTTGACAAATACATATTAAAAAAAAAAAAATTAATGATGCATTATTCTATACTGACTCTCTGCCTTATATTGGATTTTGGGGCATTTTTGCCTAAAGCGTGTCAGCTATTTCTGAGAAGAGATTAGTAAAAATGAATCACTTATTTCATACCAAAAATTTCCCAAAGTTTTTCTCTCAGAAGTTTTGTTGTCTCCAGACTTTGGTTAGAAGACTACAAAATTGATAGAGACATTACCTATAAGTTAAGGCTCTGGATTATTAGCCATGTAAAATCAAACAAAATCTAGCAAAGTAATAAGTTTCAGGGATATATGATTTACTTTTACCCAGCTATTAGTTTCTGCCAGGTGAAATAATCTGACTACTGGTCTCTGGGGAAAGAGTTTCTTCTTTTTCCATGAAGCTGAATTTTCTAATGTCCAACATGCAGGGAAGACTGGTCCCTCTGTGTTGTTATCAACAGTGATGCTGGAGTAACGGGTGGAAGGAAAGGGATCAGATTCTGCTGTGAGTGGAAAAGGCTGATTGCAGGAGGCGCAGGAGACCCTGGTAAGCACAATAGAGGAGTGTAAGGCAAACAAAGAAATAGGATATGAGGTGTGAGGATAGAGACAGAAAAAGCAGCATCACCAGCGGCTGTTACCATATAACTGTTACCTGCTTCTGCATTATCTCGTGGATTAGAGATCTGGCCTGTTACTCTAAAAATCTTAACACTGACAATATCACATTGGGTGTCAAAATTAATATATTTAAAAGTGAGGATTATCAGAATAAGGGGTTGCTTCATGCATCTAGACATGTCAGTTTTCAAATGCACAATCAGACTGCTCTACTTTCTGTAACGTAAAGTTATACACTGCATGTTGTTAAACCAAAATTATACAATGAAGAATTATGGTAGTTAAGTTCCTTCATCTGATGCAAGAATGGGAAGATTTCCAAACAAGATCACAGAGAATAAAGGACACCATATTCCCCAGAGAATGCCCGTGCCACAGAGTTTATATGAGAAGCTGGGGAAGTCACCAAAGCTACATTATAACATTTGGCCTGTGTTTTTTTCTTATTTACTTAATGGTTAACATAGAGACACCATGATCCACAGTGGTGAAAGTGCTTAAGAGTTAACAGTTACAGCTGAAGAAGATTTAAAGCTGGGCTTTCAACATAGCAAGTAACCTACAATACTCAAGGTACTGTTATTCAAATGCTGCTGAACATTCAGGGAGAATTTTCAGAATTAATAGAAAATTTTCTAAGTCTTGCAGAATCTTAATGTTTAAAATGTACTAATTCGCTCTAGAAAACTGTATTTTTAGAGCAGCAATCTCCAAACCAGCTGACTACACATGTTATTAAATTTTAGCAAATATGATAAGGAACTGTTTGCTGGACCAGGATTTAACCTAAAATATAAGGTACATAATAAGGTACACCCCTGACCAAACTGTGTCTCTAATTCTCTCACTCATATCCCTTGACACTCATAAAGAGCTCTCCAGAGGCAAAAAGGCATCCTGAAAAATCTGCTTTGGTCATGTATTTTCAACCTGCTTCTGTCTATGTCCATCTTACTATGTCTTTCTAGCTTATTACTGTAAGGTAATGTTTCTGTAAGGTAAATTTGATCCAGGAAATTATATTGCTTACAAAAAGAAGTGAGTCTGGAAGACCTGTATGTGTTCCTTCTGATTTTAATCATTATTATTGAGGAATAGCGTTGACGTCATTCCCATTAGAAGCCAGCCAGTTCAGCCAAAACCAGAATAGTATTCCTAGTGTGAGTATGAATAAGGAGTGGTGGCTGGTTGGAATTTTAATTCAGGCTTTTACAGCTTCATTTGAAAGGGTTTAGTCTGATCAATAGAAGAAATCTAAGAGGCCTCCTGTACCTCTCTGACATGTGGCCATGACAACAACTGACTGACACATCAGGTAACAACATCAGATAGATTATGTGAATGCTACTTGGCATTAGCAAATAAATGCTTTCAGTATACATGACTCAAAAAATCTCATGCCTCCTCTACTCTTTCTGTACTCTGTCACTTGCAGTAGTGCAACACAGTGACCACAGGGCACATAGCAGTCATTTTACTGGGACCACACAAGCTTGCAACTCTCAAGGCAACCATCACTGATCTCTCTCAAGACTGTTATGATTTCAACCTCATGAAGTAACAACCTTATCTTTCATCTTAATGACATTAATGCCTAGTTTAGCATTACCAGCCATGAAGTTTAGAATGAGATACTCACTTCTAGTTTTATTTATTTGGGATTTTTCTGTCTTTTAACATTCCCTTAAAAACAGTGAAGCCAGTAAAGACGGTCTCCTCAAATCCATTCCTTTCCTGCTGAGAGTAGTACACCAGTTCCCAGCCAACTGGCTGCCCAGGTTCAGGATGAAAGCAATGGCCAACTTGACAAACTCTTTTACGTTTATGGTCAATTTACAGGCTTCTTTTTGGTACTTTTAATGAATTAAACTATAGAAACAGATGTTACTTCTTCAGAACATTCAAGTACTATTCACAGTGAAGTAAAATGACCCTCCCACAGTGACCTTTAAACTATTATCCAAAGATTTATGGCAGGATGTGAGTTTGATTGTGTGTGTGTATAGATAGGCAGTGAAGCAATCTTACTTTTGCTTGGTTCAGTGATTAATAAAGTCACAGAACATGAATTTAAATGAAGGAATGTAAACCACTGATGACTTGTATAGTATGAGCTAAACTGAGATGCCATACCTGTAAGTCTTTAAACATATCTTTTTTTTTTTTTGTAATTTATTTTAAATGAATCTCTTGGTTTTGTAGTTTATCTGCATGGGGGCTTGCACATAAAATTGTTTAATTTTTGTCCTTCATTGATTGAGAAGATTACTGTATCATTTAAAATGTTTATATAAATAAAACACAAAGTGATTTAGCATTTGAAAATGTCAAGTCTTTTAAAAATTATTTTTTCTTCCAGAATGAGAACTACAAAAGCAGTCAGTGCAGCCCTGATCTTATTGCCCCTTTGATGTCTGAGAAAATAAAAGTGATGAATTTACATTAAGCATGCCAAATGCAGAAATGTTCCAGTGTATTTATAACTTAAAGGGCAACTATTTAGATAAATTAATTTCCTCTCAATTTGAAGCACATTAAAGAAAGAAGACCTTAGCTAAATGTGTTGAAAACTCCTTTTCTCCTGAATTTGCAATGGCTTAAAAAAATTGGGATTTCTCAGTCTGGTTACTAACACCAACATTCTTTTTTTTTCATTATTTCCTCTTTCTTTGATAAGTAATTTGGTGGAATTTTGGAATCTGGTGGAAGAAAAGCTGGACATGAGCCAACAGTGTGCACTTGCAGCCCAGAAAGCCAACCGTATCCTGGGCTGCATCAAAAGAAGCGTGACCAGCAGGTCGAGGGAGGTGATTCTGCCCCTCTACTCGGCTCTGGTGAGACCCCACCTGGAGTACTGCATCCAGCTCTGGAGCCCTCAGCACAAGAAGGACATGGACCTGTTGGAGCGAGTCCAGAAGAAGGCCACAAAAATGATCGGAGGGCTGGAGCACCTCTCCTACGAGGACAGGCTGAGAGAGTTGGGGTTGTTCAGCCTGGAGAAGAGAAGACTGCGGGGAGACCTTATTGCGGCCTTTCAGTACTTAAAGGGGGCCTACAAGAAAGTTGAGGACAGTCTTTTTAGCAAGGCCTGTTGTGACAGGACAAGGGGTAATGGTTTTAAACTAAAGGAGGGTAGATTTAGGCTAGATATAAGGAAGAAATTTTTTACAATGATGGTGGTGAAGCACTGGAACAGGTTGCCCAGAGAGGTGGCAGATACCCCATGCTCGGAAACATTCAAGGTCAGGTTGGACGAGGCTCTGAGCAACCTGATCTAGTTGAAGGTGTCCCTGCTCACTGCAGGGGGGTTGGACTAGATGACCTCTAAAGGTCCCTTCCAATCCAAAGCATTCTATGATTCTGTGATTCTAACTTGAATGAAAATTAAATAGCACTATAATATTGCATTACTGTATGACAATTTTTAAAAATACTGAGGTGAGTTCAGGAAAAAAAAGTCTATCATGTGTGAAGTTATGAAAAATTCTATAAGATTACATTGGAGATGACCAAGAAATATGCTTATTAAGAAAACAGCTTATTAAGTTGCTGAAAGTTTCAGAAACCTGATTTCAACCATGAATCACTCCCAGTCCCGTGCTCTTTCTCCCACCTCCTGAAAGTCCAACAAAAAAATAAAAAACCCCCAGAAAATAAAAGAAACAGGTGACATTTAATAGTTTAAGGTGAGTATCTGTAACCTGGGCTAAACAATTGTTTCAGTAATACTGATGAAACTCCCTAGGAACTCTGTTGGCTTTCCTTGATCAGGTTAAAGAAGGTTTAAAAGTCTTTATAAAGTATAAATACTACTCTGCAATATGTATATAATTTTAGAGCAATGCTCATAAAGGCAATGGAAACAGTTTGGGCTTTCACTGAAGGTACTGCTGATAATGTTCTCTCAATTATTTCTAAGATTTGAATTTGAGGACTGCTAAAATGTGCATATACTCTTTTCCCCCTGCTTTAGTATAAATTAATCTATCCTAGATAACTGGTTTACTTTGCTTATATATCAATCATTTCCATCCACTGCACAATCATTATAGAGAGGTGTTCCAGTTCAGTTAATTCTAGAGTGACAGCTGAAGAGAGAAGTGAAAGTTCTGTGTAGAATTTGCTTCTATATTTGAAAAAATAATTAAAACAAAACAAAACAAAACAAAACAAAGCAACAGCATACCTAAGGTAGGAAATGGTCTCTTCTTTTTTTACTCTAACCCAGTGTAGGTCCTTTGCTAGCATGCTGAACAATTCTGAAAATCTCAAAATTTCTGATTTTTTAAAAGTTACTAAGTCTTCCCCTGAGCAATATTAGAGAAATGCAGTAAAATTAAGTTGATGTTCCTACATAGACTAAATGGATATCACTGGATTATTTTAGTGGTGATTTCTGACCACTGAAATTAAGTGACAGGAAATAGGTGATACTATATCATGAAAATATAATTCCTTGAAAATTCCTTCACAATTGATGTATATATGAAGTTAAATGGACAAGCTCGGGCAATAAACCTCATAGCCAGTGCTCATGAAGGTAAGGAGGAAAGACTGGTGGAGAGGACATGCCAGGACATAACCTTGTGCTAAATAATGAACCATATGTTATTTCAGTTGTAAAAAACAGTAGATCAGTTACCAAAAATTTGTGGGGCAGTTGGAATTCCTCTATGTGGAGTGAGAGACACTTGACACACTCTAAAGCTCCCTTTTTTAAAATAAACTGATGATATTATTCATCTTCTGACAGAGAACAAAATAAAGAAAAGAGGGGGGAAAAATCCCCAACCTTAAAGCCTTTAGCAGAGAGAAACAAGCCAATGCAGTTTTCACAAGTACTCAGTTTCCAACTAATCCTGTTTCATGGTAACTCTCTTCGGAGATGCCTGCACAGAAATGAGCTTTGTGCTCTCACAGATTGCTATGCACTATTTTCCACTCCAACTACAGCAAGGCTGTTCTGTCCCTCTCACCGGAACATCAGAAGATAGGCTCCAGAGATTTATTCTCTGAAACCAAAGAGTTATATAGAGCACAAAGTACTTGAACCAAGCACATGGTTATCATTACACTTACAAACGTCAGCATCACAAGTGCTACATGGCATATTATACTTTTGGAAGAAAGTTTTGAGGATTTTTGTTGAAAAGAAACATTACACTCCATATTTTAGGGCATCTATATTACAGTGTACATGGCAAAAGCCTAGATAAAAGACATTTTTGTTCCTTGGATTGGTAACCCATCAATTTAAAAAAAAAAAAAGTCTTGTAGTCATACCAGTATCCACAAAAGCTTCACTACTGATGGGCTAGTAATTTGACAATGAAAATCTACATGCTTACAAAACTAAAACAGTCATAAGAAAGGTTTGATATTCATTTGAACCAATTGAGTTGTTCTTAGTTATGCTTTGAAAACCTTTTGTTTTACACTTTTCCTTAATAAAAATGTGATAATAATGTAGATAACATTTACAGAGTGGCAGCACTGAAGATGAGGGTCTATCATATTACCTGCTGTACTGCTCTAGCACAGCTGAGGGATGTTTCACTGTCTGTGAACACAGTGCTGATAATGTGTCAATCACCTGTATTATTAAAAAAATAGTTGGTGTCTCAGATTTTCTGTCAAATCTTCCAACTCTTTCAAAACAGTTGCGCTTTTGGCATCAGTAGAAAGAATAATGTGTAGTGATATTAGGAGCGTGACCACCTCCTCCAGCTGCTCTGGCACAGGACCTTCCTGCCCAGCCGCTGGAGCCCAGCCCAGTGTCCCAGGGACCCAAGGTCTCTGTCCAGGCTGAGGGATGCAGCTGCTGCTTTCCCTTTTGTGGGTTCAACCAGTAACAAAGCTGAGCATGTATCCCAGAGACACACAGACAGACAGACACACGCATACAGGTGCATACACACACACAGAGGACACTGAGTCACACAGACACACACAGGACACTGACACGGCTGGTCACACAGACTGCCACAGACAAGGCACTGCCTTCAACAGCAGCCACATACAGGACTCACCTAAAACACAGACAGCCAAGTCCCCACCTCCCCTTGGGCTGGCAGAGACAGAAGTCATTAGTGCAGGCACACACACAACAAATTCGCAAGCACATGCACATTCACAGATCCCTCAAGTACCACCTTGGTCTCTGCCCGTCCTGCACCCCTGCCCAGATACTGGGCCCTCTTACCCACCCCACAGGTCCCCAACTCGCCAGCTGGTCTAGCTTGGTGCTTGCTACCAAGCACACAGCGCTCACACACTCATCCCATGGGCACCCCACACTCGCAAGTCCCCCTGGGTGTACCAGCATGAACCCTCCACCCACCTGGTAACCTCAAGGCTCCTCCTACCTGTGGCTCATCCAGCTTGAGGTTTGCTGGGAACTATGCACACACATCCCATGCACATCTAGTTTGGGGAAGATGCAGATGCTCAGCCCCCACCCAGCAGCTGGCACTAGGCACATGGGCAGCCCCCAGCGCTGAGCTCCTTGCTCACATTCACACCAGTCCCCCAGTAGCCGTTTTTTGGGATGCACATTGTTCCCACCGTAGTGGCTGCAAGTTAAAGACTTGTCCCTCACTCCTGTTGCTGACACCACAGGCCAGGGGCGCCTACACCCCCAGTCTCACTCTAGTAGTTGGCACCATACACACTTCACTCACACACATACAGGTTTCACCAGTAGCTGGCACTTAGTCCTTGCATCACACATACAGAGAGGATAGAGAGTGACACTATGTGGAGAGATAGTTAAGGGAAGATTTAATAAGAAAGGATGTACTGCAGTGATCGAGCACAGGGATCAGCCAGACACATGTACTGACTGGACCCATTTTACATGCAACCTGTCCCTTTTATATAACTTTTTCTGTCTATCCCCGCTCTGTTCCTCCCTGCTGCCCCTTCCCCCCTTTAGTCCCCTCAGGTGTTTGTGCAGTTCTATTGATTCCCACAGTCCCCCAAATCTGGTCTGGCATCCCCACCGGATTACAATTTTATGGGTTCCAAAGTCCAGGTTGATCTTCCTGGAAGTGGCACCTGTAGTTTCTTGGTAGCCCAAGTTAGTGTGAGTGGTGAGGGTGTTTTTTGTCATTGTATCCATGTTTGTTTTGTCAAGTCTGTGTCTTTTGTTTCTGGTTTCCCCCTTTTTCCCTTAGTTTCCCAATTGTTAAGGTTCTCATTTAGGTAACCTCGCTGGAATAAATATTCTCACACTCTCACGTGCTCTGTCAAGAAATGCAACTGACCAGGTCTGCTTCCCATCACCACCTCCCTTATCATTTGTAGGTCAGGCTTGTGTCCTTGTAAGTTTGGTTTATGGCTTCCTCCTTTTCTTATCCCTTTTTGCACTAAAAAAGGTCATTGACCAGGTACCCTTAAAGGAGCAGTCACCCTCCTTTCCACACACCCCTACAGGTACCAATTACTTTTTTACGTTACAGAACAGCAATTATGTTTTAATATTTTCTACCAACAGAAAGGAAAACTTAAAAAAAAAAATAATAATTTTGAAGAACCTACACAAAGTAAGACAAAAGAAAGAACTTTTTTATTCACGATCGCATACATCCTATCGACTCAACTCATAACTAGTTTGCTAAAATAAAGTTCATAGTCCCAACCACCCCTACATTTTTTTCTGAGGTTCTTAGCCATTTCTCAAATTGTATGACCAGACCTTCAGCTGGTGTAGCCTAGCACTTTTCCAGTAAAGTCAATAGAGAAAAGTCAATATATACCTGCAAAGAACCTTGTCCTCAAACATATTGTCTCTGTTTTCATCTACCTCCACCTCTTCATTGCTGACCATATCTATGTTTTCTGCTGCCTCACAATCTTATCACCTCATGCCAATCATTTGTTGAAATAACTGATCCTTCTTTTATTCCCAGAAGCTTACTACTGTTTGTATTCTGATTTTCTTCTAAATTCCTCTTTTTACTAACCACATGAAAACATCTGAAATATATTTTTACGTGTTTTATCCTGAAATTAAAACTAAGTTGTGCAATTTAACTCTTAATATCCAGAGGAAAAAAAGCAACAGAAACAAACTTTAGGAGAAAAGAAAGGAAAAAAGACAGAGATGAATTTATTATTTAGGAAAGAAAAAGCTTTATATAAAACCTGTTAAAAAATGAGAATAAAACAAATGAACATTGAGTTAGACTAACAGCATAAGACTTCCAGAAGGAGCTGAGAAGGGACTTACTGGCACAAGTACAAATTGTACTATAAGAAAAGATGAAGAGAGAGTGAAGGAAAGTAGGATTCAGGAAGATTATGAAACATGAACTCCTGAAATGCCTGGAGAGTTTATCACAGAGACAGGTGGAAAATATGTTCCCAGTGACACCCAGCTGCATGTACTCATCAGATGGAAGATTGTTTGTAGTCAGGAAGTACCTATGGAAAAAGTAATGACTGATGCATCCTTAAATGAGAAAGAAAAAAGGTGGAAAACGAGAACAAGGATGCATAAAAAGAAATCCTACAAAATAAGGAGCCATAGCAGTATGAATTGAACCAACAAGCAGATTATGATATTTTGTAAATTACCTGTCATGGAATAATGGTAGAATAGGCATGGAATGGATTCTTGTCATCCAGCATATCTACAAACCCTTACATCTTTTTATCAATGAAAACTTCTATTCGAATTACACCAAGGACTAATATGGGTGGAATTTCATTTGACATGTGCTTTCACTTTTTGGAAAGTGACCTACTAACAACTGCTTTCTATGTAAGATTTTCTGAACAGCTGCTAACTATTCTTCCAACAATGAAACATAGTATCTTAATTAGAGAGGACATCATATAATAAGGGCACTGCAAAATTGATTGTAATGATTGAAATCCAAAAATTCATGTGTCCTTTGCTAATGAGAACCAATTTGATGCTGAAAATTAAATGATTGTCTCCTAAATTAATTGAAAAATTAGAAAAGGTCACATTCTTGGCCATTTGGAAGATGAAAAAAGAGAGTATTTAGTATACTAAAAAAAAAAAAGAAAGAACAAAATGGAAAGCAAAATAACTTTATTTACATTTCAATAGCTTTCCAATGAAGAACTGATTGCTTTTCAATAAAATTACAAGTAAAAAAAGTTGAGTCAATTCTAAAGGTTCTTAGCACTCACGGATTTAATTTACTTTATTGGAAATTTTAGGTGGTCAGTACAAATGAAAATTGGACTGAAAATTGATAAATATATACTGCAGTTAGAACTGCAACAGATTTTTTTCTAAAGAAAAGCAGAAAAATTTTTTTTTGTGTAAAAAGGATTTCACCCCTACAATTAATATAAACTGTCTCTTACAACCTTAACCCCCTCACCTCAATTTGTAATTAAATTGATACTGTATATGCCTAGCTCCATTTTGGAGATTCAAACACAATTAATACATTTTTCCCCAAATGTAATGAATTCTTCATAATCTCATCTATGGAGATGAGAGCTCTTCAGCTGTAAGAAAGTGCTTATCTGAATGAAGAACAATACCTTGAAAAACAATGAATTTCCCTGATGTCAATCAGGAAAAGTAACCCTGTTTTTCTCATTTCATAGGATTTGATGTATACTGAGATCTTGGCAGGACCTGAAACACTCTACAGCTTTTTTTTTCCTGCTTTTCTCTTTGTTTTTTCCCCCACACAAATCATGCTAGGCTCTGTCTTCTCTCCTAACAGACATAGGATAAACTTATTCATCATGTACTTCCATAATTCCTTTGTAAACTTTTCTTATCTAATCTATCCTATAACTCAACAATATTACCATCCAACCTCACATTTATACTTGTCTGGGGGGATTATTTTTGCTGCTTTAGTTGAGATAAACCCTGCTGCTGGTTAAATATTCACCTTTACATTTTAAGGAAGAGGAGTAAAGGAGTAATGTTTGATCACATAGAAGAATTATTTTGGTTCATGTAGATTTTATAATTTGTAGGGTGCTCAAATAATGGAAATAAGCCACTTAATTTGAATTTCAGCTTTTACTGTATCTGATGTTTCCATGTTTGACAGTCTCAGGGTCCCACAGCTATTCCATAAAATGAACTAAAGCAATTGTCTCTTCAAATCCATTCTCTCACCATTTAGATATTATCTTACAGTCCACTCCAGCAGAGTAGAGCAAGAAGACTAGGCATCTGGCCCCAGATTTCTTATTTTTAAGGTCTGTAATTTACTTTCATTTCACATCAAGGAGTTCTCTCTAGAAATGTAAGATTTGGCTCTCTAGAAATTTAATAATTTGGCTCACTGCTTCTTGAGAAGTAATAGAATTTCTCTTACTGAATAATGAAAATGTTCTTCTGAATTATTGCTTGCTTTTTTTTTTTAGGTTAGCAGTTACACAGCAAAGCAAAGCTTTTCAGTTTATCTTCCTGTTTTGCTGCATTTCCTTTCTATATGCTGACACACAGTAAGCTTACACATCAGTGATACAGAAAATACTTCAGCAGACACAAGACAGGGACTGAGGAATGAGAACCTGTGGAGATACGTAGCTCTATTGAATCTATAAAGAACTAGATTGGTTTGCACCAACTCTATCCCTATAGTACTGTTTTTCTTTGCAGAGAGTCACAGGTACTTACACTTCTCACTACGTTTAACATTAACAAAGTAATAATTTTTTTTCCCTATTTTACAGCTTTATTTTAAGTAACATATGCAACTATAACTATTATGAGAAGTTGTAGGATGTTATGGTGATTACTATGCATTATTCTTTATAGATCATTTCTCCTCAGATTACCGACTTCCCTTGGCAGGAAACATTCTTATTAAATGTTCTTTAGTGACCAGACAAAAAGTAAACAACATAATAAATGAAGTGTAAAAATAAATGTGTGAAATATATGTCTATTTATTTACAGAATTCATTCATATCTATTTTATATAAACATATATGCATATAAAATATGCCTATATAAAAATATGTCTGTATAGCAATGTTTCAACTGACATTTCAGTGTATTGAAGATGCTTAATCTGAGCTTCACTTCATATGGTTTGCATTTTCCTCAGCAGGCTTAATACAGACTGGATAAAAGACGTATTTCACACATGGATAACCTTTATTTGGAAAATCTGCAGCTTCATAAAAGTACCAGTCCAGAAAGTAAGTTCTCAGGTAAATTTGTCCCTTATCAAATGCCTCAGGTTCAGACAGATTCAAAGTTGAAGCAGTGTAGATGAGGAAGACAAGGAAGTGAGAAGTGGAAGGTGAAGACATGGAGGAAAGGAATGCTTTAAGATAGAGAGAGCAAGCTATTGGGAATCACAAGTAGAGAGGCTTTTGAACAGAAATGACCTAACTTGCTCTTTTTGTTTTATTATTGTGGTGGGTTGACCCTGGCTGGACACCAGGTACCCACCAAAGCCACTCTATCACTCCCTCTCCTTAGCTGGACAGGGTAGAGAGAATATAATGAAAAGCTCATGGGTAAAAATCAGGACAGGGAGAGATCATCCGCCAATTACCATCATGGGCAAAACACACTCGACTTGGGGAAATTAGCTTAATTTATTACCAATCAAATCAAGGTAAGGTAATGAGAAATAAAACCAAATCTTAAAACACCTTCTCCCCATCACTCCCTTCTTCCCAGGTGTCCTGGTTTCAGCTGAGTTAGAGTTACTTTTCTTCCTAGTAGCTGGCATAGTGCTGTGTTTTGGATTTAGTAGGAGAAGAATGCTGATAACACACTGATGTTTTAGTTGTTGCTAAGTAGAGCTTAGACTAGTCAAGGACTTTCTTTTTCAGCTTCCCATGCTCTGCCAGGTGCACAAGAAGTTGGGAGGGGGCACAGCCCAAGATAGTTGATCCAAATTGACCAAAGGGCTATTCCATACCATATGACGTCATGCTCAGTATATAAACTGAGGGGAGTTAGCCGGGGGGCAGCGATCGCTGCTCGGGGACTGGCTGGGTGTCGGTCGGCGGGTGGTGAGCGGTTGCATCACTTGTTTTCTTTTCCCTGGGTTTTGTTTGTCTCTCTCGTTCTCCTTTTCATTACAATTATTATTATTATTATTA
>VYZW01048071.1:5310-19905 GCA_013401315.1 Balaeniceps rex | reverse complement strand
CAGGCACTTAATGACTTCTGGCTCAGTGAGTACCAACACTGCAACAGACAAGAAGTGGTATAATACCAGAAACTACCTGAACATACTTGTTGGCTCCCTTTGGCAAAAGCATGTTTAGGAAGCTATTGTCCTTCCTAAAGAATTGTAGCTGCTTTAGAAAACAGGCTGAGGTATGAAGTTTGGAAAAGATTTTGTAGGATTTACTTACATAACAAGAATTTTTGGCATAATACGCTTGATATACAGACTGAATGCAACTTTTTTTTTTGATAGTATATACATCTCAGCTATGAGTTCTACTGCAAACGCAGTTATACTGAACAAGTAACTTGGATAATATACCTTATTTCTCCTCTAGTGGAACACAGCCTTTCAGCAAATGGGCCCTTCTACCCATTTGTCATGTAGACATGAAATGTGTTTACATCATTAGACTTTGTTGCTATGACCAGTACAAGGGTAGCTTTACCAGCAAACCTGTCGATTGTAGACAGTCATATGCAAATAATCCTCAACTATTCAGCACACTTCTGTAAAAGGTCTGTAGTTACTGGTCTAATAGCTGTTAAAGAGCTCACTCAATCTGCTATTAACTCTCAAATAACCAACGACAACTCAAATATCCTACTGTTGACTGTTTAACTCTTTGAGTAAGAAAGGGGAACACAAGCCAGAAATGTAGTGTTTACTGTAAATATTTAATTCCGATACTGAGCTCAGCAGGTGATAAATATCATTCATTGTCCTCTTCCTTCTCACTTCAGTCAGGAAGATGTCAGCCTAATGGCATCCATAAATAAACTCAAGCAGCCTCATACCATACCAAATGCTGCTGTTTGCTGACTAGGGAAAGGTTTTGGGTGACTCATTACACCACAGGTGGGACATCTTCACAAGCAAGAGAGAAGCCTTAATCCCTGTTCCAGCAGGGAGTGAGTGTCCTGTAGTAAACTGATGGGGCAGCAGAAAGAGCTCAAACCAGTGTTATAAGCCCTTTTACCCTAAGTATGGATCAGCTATTTTGCTTCCAAAAAACAGGGTGTGGGTTCTGACCTGCTGTCTGCAAATGCAGCAGTCAGCATTGATGTGAGGAACTCGGTGCTAGGTATTTGGATCAAGAAGTAGGTTTCCTTACATGAGCAAAAATGGCGAAGATCCACTGCTGTTTTTCCATCTTCTTCGTAGTGTCAGCAGATAGGATAGAAACTTTCAGGGAAGGTAGAATGCAGTTTGCTTGAATTTAAGAGAATAATAAACCCAGTAGGCAGAGTTCAGTGCAACAGGAAGTCAAAACCTTCAGCCAGAAATCAGGATCAAGAAATCTAAGACAAGATACAGAAGCCTGTGGACTTTAAGCCATAGATGAAAACAGCCCAAAAGCAGAAAGATTTGTCCAAGATTCAAAATATGAGTGGACATCTGCAGATTCAATGTACTAAGTTTTCTTTTTAGGGTTTCCCAATTCTATACGCTAGTATACGAGAGTCTGGATATGCATATAAGATTGCAGCCCACTATTTCAATCACGTCAAATGCCTATGTGATTTTTAATCTGTGGTCAGAAATAATCTTAAGAAGCTCAGAGCATTTATAATATATACTGTAAATAGCACTTTGGATTAGGATTTTTTATAAGAGAAGGTTTAAAAGTAGTTACCCCCCTCTCAGTTCTATCCTTTTCAGTAGATAATTGTTATGAAAAATGAAAAAATGTGTAAAATGCAGACTCTGTGGAAGTCATTGCTTTGCTGAGATCTTTCTTGGTTGAAATTTAGGCAATAAAGATTGGGTCCAAATGGTATAAGCAAAAAGGTATCTTTGGACTCAGAAGCATAAGAGGATAAACCTTTTAGTTCTCAATATCCCTGAACTGCAGGGGGATTTTTAGTGTTTCTCCAGAAAGAACTATGTCTGTAGTGTACCACGTGAGCACGCATTAGGCTCAGAAGCACACTCATATTCAGAAGCCACCAGCTGGGCAAAAGATCTGTTAAATCAGGGCCAAGGCAGACAGCTGAGAGAGTTCTCTGAGCCATGGGTGTATGGTTCCATAAAGGCTGGCATCCCACTCTAGAGTATATAGAAAAGCATTAAAGGATGCTGCTTTTCCTCCTCTTTCTTCTGTAGCAGATGGAAGGGTGATGCTCTGCAAGGAAGTGACAAGATGACATTAGTAATGCCAACATACAGTGAAACCTGTGTGACAGACAGTATTCGTTCCTATTTGTCTGTTCCAGCTTCCACATTCTGTTAACACAAGAGGCACTAGGGTGAAACTCCCTGAAGGAAGGGACACAGCTCCTGTCATTGCAAGCAACTCACACTCCTTACCATGCTCAAGGAAGAAAAGTTTTCAGAGTCTGTAGGGTTAGACAAAAGGTATAAGAACCTGCCACACACCCAAGAAACTAATGAAGCAGCCAGATACTCAAACTCTCCTCGCAATGAAAAAGCTTCTTAGAAACTAGAGAAGGTGTGTACAATTTGTTACAATTCAGAGCAGCTCTTGTCTATCCACTCAGTTTCAGTCAGCTCAGTGGCTGACCTCTTAACAAAATTGATTTATGGAAGTATATGATGGCAAGGGGAGATTGTTTATAAGCAATTTTTATTTCTATTCCATCTTATTCCCTTGTCCTGTTTAACTACCAGTTCAAATACAGCCAGTGGTTTGGTGTTTAAGCCTTTTTCACCTTTGGGGAACTCATTTTAAGGAAAAGACCTAGAGATACCCACTTCCAAGCTCCAGCTGACTCAGTGGTCTCATCACACTTAGGCAACAGTATTCTGGATTTCTGTTTGGAGTGCAGCACAACACCTTGGGCCTGAAATGGCTGGGAAGCTCTGTGCTGATGGTGGCCTGCTGTAGCTGAGGCCTTGCTCTAGCACAAGAGGAGTTAGCAACACGGGGAAGCAAATCAATTTAAACAAACATAGGAGCTGCTGCCCTGTGAGAGGCTGAGCAAGCCAAGGCAGCTGGGCGTTCAGCCGTTCTGAAAGCTACTGACCTGAGGAGGAAAGGGAAGAGGGAACACAGTTAAGACTCTTCAGTATGAAAGCTAAGACAACTGACAGGTAGCTATGACAAAGGCCATAAAATCATGAATGGCCTCAAAACGTGACAAAAGGACAAACGTTGGCTGTTAAGTCATGAATGAGATGGCTATAATTAAATTATCAGGAGAAAAGCTTAAGCAAACAAGTACTTTTTCCGAACAATGCCTATTTGTCATGTGGCACTCGGTGCCAAACCCTGTTGTGCAGGCCTAAGTAGAAATTAAGTTAAAAAAGTGACCAGAGAAATTTACAGGAAAATTCTTCACATCCTTTCCCTAAGCAGTCCTGCTGGCTATCATGAACAAAGATACTAACTGGAGGGACTTTTGATCTGAACCATGTATAGCCATTTTTATATGTTCCTATGTCCTTATAGAATTCATTCTTGTAAAATGTTCGGATGAAGAGTATTACGTATCTGTACAATATATTAAAATTTTTCAGTCATGCCACATGCCATAGTACAAACTAAAGCATATATCAGCTTTCCTACAGTGGCAAAGTTATTCAGGTTAAAATTTAATGAACTAGTCAGAATTTAAATGCCCAAAGGCTAATCACAATTAATTGGTAGTGTTAAATATAACTTTGACCACAGAACAATCTCATACAATGATTTCAGCATTGTCCTGGCTTAGATTATGGGTAACTCAAGTATGCACGGTTTAGGTGTTAAGTTTTCACTGAATTATTGCCTGTATATTGTATTGAGTTCAATTTATTATCAGACTAATTAAAGTGTTTAAAATAATGCAGTTTCTAGAAAAATAAGCTCTCAAAGGAATTCCACTTTTCAAAATTAAGTCAGTGGATTAACGTTCAAAATAATATTCTGGTTTTCATTCAATTCAAGGAAAAAAAAAGTAATTTTATTGGAATTTTATACATGCAGAAATTCCCTGTGTCTTTTTAAAGTAAATTATTTGTGTTCCATTACTTCTTACAGAGTTAGGGGGAAAAAATATAAAAAAAAAAAAATCAGTCAGCAAATGATCCACTACATTTCAAAGGATTTTACCACGCCAATAAGAACATAGATTCTGTTTTGCTTACTGAAGCCAATGAAAGCTCTTCAAGCAATTTCAATGAGAATTATAACAGCATGTAATTTTTTTTTAAATACAGATGTTAATCACATTTTGGTATATCCCCTTAAATAGCTACCCTGATGCAAACAGCAGTAAAGGAAATGTTGTCCAAAATTTAACTAGATACAGCATGATCCTTTAAAGCTGACTGCTGTGAAATGCATGTGGCATTCTCTCTTCAGTATGAAATAGGAAACTCAGAAAACAGACATTCAAATCCTACTTGGTAACTCAGCATCTTTTTCTTAAGCAAGCTTGCCTGGCTGTCTAAAAATTAGAACCTTCTTCTATTGTTCTTAACCTAATGGCTTGAATATCTCTTTTATGTCCTTCTTTTCATGTTGACATTATTTCCTAAGGGCAGTTAGCTGCTTTAGCTTTACAGAGAGATTTAACATGATTCTCAAGAAAAGGTCCCAAAATGGCAGAAGAGTTCCAAGAAATGCTATTAAAATTCAAATGCTGCATGATCCTCTTGATATCCAGTTTTAGTTCTACACCTAGGAAGACTAAATCTAACCTGATCTTTAATATATGTACTTCTGACTATTAAATTGTAAGATGTAACCACTACTATTTGTAATCAGATCAATAATTTTTCATCAGATTTTTTTGTAGAATCCTCACCCACTGCAGCCTATCAGATCCCAACTCCGAGGCACTCCCTGAATTATTTTGATTTACCAGTATCTCTAATTTAAAAAAAAAAAGGCAAACAACCTAAAGACAGAAAGCCAAGCCCTGATTCATCTTTATGGTAACATTGAGACAATCACAATAACTGATCATAGCTCCTAGATTACTTAAAACGTAAGATTCCAGGAGAACACGGTTTGGCTAAGATACTCAGTTTTTTATTTTAAATGTGTATTGAAGTTAAAAAGTACTGTATGGTAGAGCAGAATATAAAATCCGTTTCTTCTGCTGCTACTTAGTGCATTTAACAAATAAAGCTATTGAGCAATAACCCTTCCAGTAGCAATATTAATAAAACAAACCAAGACAGTAATTTCCTATTCCACTCCCTCCACCTCTTTTGAGATTTGTGTATTGGCAGCAGAAAATAAATGACTCTCCCCTTTGTTTTAAGCAACAGATATTCTCCAATTTTAGAAGCTAATACTGAGTTAAGGAAAAACACAACACAATCCTGACCTAAACCCAGTCCGCAGAAGTGCAGAAGGATAGCCTCACAAAATGAGAATCTATAATGCTGTGGTAAGGGTTGCTTTTTTATAGCAACTACACTACTCTGCTTTTACACTGGAATCATACTAGTTTTGCTAGAAGAGGACAATGTTCACCGTTTCCATGATAAAAGGTAAAGAATTATTTTTCTTGGAACAGTATTTGTATTATCACTTCCAGGACAGTTATCTTCCACTTAATAGCAAACAGGAGATCCTTAAGAATACTTCTAGTTAGGGCCATAAAAGAGGAGTAAAGAAGGTAAAAAAAACCACCCACCCCACCCCCAATCTGGCTTCTGCTCTACTTGGGAGTATTAAGACTAGTTTTAGTTTAAGGAGTTATTAAAAGGACGATTACTCTTTTTGCACTGAAGAAATAGTGATACTAACCTGCTGCCACTCTGAAGGCCAAATATGAATCCATTTTATTGAAGAAGATATGTAATATTTTCCCTTCATTGTTGGACCACATTTTCAAGGTCTCAGCTATTTCAAATAAAAATTAAAAAGATCTGATATGGTATTGTAGAGCATCTCTTTTATTTAAGTAAATGGGCATTAGTTGCATGAAAGCCCACGCATATGCTTACCTTTAGATAATAGAGCAACCCCACCAGCTTTAAAAAATCCCTCCTATAGTTAAATACATCTTCCGTGATCAGGGCTTTGTTATTGCTATTACCTAAACAAACTCTGGGTCTAGGTATATCTAGTGCACCAGTCTACTTTTGATTATTAATATCAGCATCTGAAAAAGGTGAACACTTGGTACATTGTTAAAAAATGATCTATGCATTAGAAGAAATAAAATCTCATAAGAAAAAAATAGATTACTTGCTATATGCACTTCAGTTTATCAGTTCAGCTTTGTACTTCCATTTTTCATCCTAAACAAGTATCATTCTTATGCCTTTGCCATTAAAAATATGCTCGTAAAACATAACAAAAAATTTACTAAGCTAGGCCAGTCAGAGGTTGGGTTTATTTTGGCGAGACATCCATAAGTTTCCCCTCTCCCTGAAGCTTTCTAAAATCTTTATCTGTTCTAAACATTTGATACCAGTGACAAACAACTATTTAAAAATAATTTCCAAACCCCAGTAGAAGCATCTTATTACTGTAGGAGCAGAAGCGCTTCCAGAGAGGTTTCCTTCTAGAAAGGTCTTGGGAGACTGAATAGACAGCAGGTTGGTTTTCAGTACAGGCAGTAAGATGTGATGGAAACAGCTTGCTCTAGAACAGCTGTGTAACATTGGTTCATGAAAACATTGATGAAGAAGCGTCAGCTTTTGTCTCAAAGTGAGTTAAAGCCCCTTCAATGATATACCACTCTCAAACCTCAACAAACCAAGTAAGCTGTAGTTCTTGTCAAAATGACAAAAGCCTGCCGCTACCACACGCACTCAACAGCAACATCCCACTCAACAAGGCCACAAATAATAGTCCCACCTAATCTCTTAACAAAGAGAAAAGCTACGGTACCCTTCACCCTTTGTCTACAGACACCCTCCTAAAACACAGACAACGCAAGAGCTGACCCGTGAAAGGCGGGACGGGGCGAGCCCCTTGGACCTGCGCCGGTGCCGGCTGTGAGTGGGCGGCGAGGGAGGGTGTGGCCTTTCCCCGCCCCTTCCCCCTGGGGGCTACTTAAGGAGAACAGCGGCAACCAAGAGGAGCTGCCTTTCTCCACCTTTAAAAAAAGAAAAAAAGAAAAAAGAAAAAAAAAAAGAGGACTGTCCAGTGTTTGTTTGCTCAGAAAAGTTCGTATTGTTTTTGTTTTAAAGGCCTCGTTTATTTTTAAGTGTGTGGGCGCTGCCTCAGCTTCGGTGAATGATGGTGAGTGGAGTAGGAGGAGGGACGAAAGGGGAGTCGTGGTCGGCACGGTGGGAAGTGGGGTCAAGGGGGTGCGCTTGAATGCTGAGCCATGGGGCGGCTTGTTGCTGGGGGCTGTAGGGGGTTGCTCAGGTCCTCCCGTGGGGAGCGGAGGTGAGAGTTGAGCATTAACTTCTTTTGCTTGTTCTTAGGGTGAGGAACGGGGATGCCCACAGCCGCGGTAGTGTTGCCTTGTAACGCTGTGAGGGGTGTGGCGCTGCCTGGGCTGAATCCTTGAGGGTTACTGTCATTTTTAATACCCTGAAGGTTTTAAAGTCTTAAGAGGAGGTGAGGGATTAAGGTCAGGGAGGGAGTACTACAAGTAAAAAGCCTGAGGCTTGTGTGGGGGGAAAGCGTCAGGGCTCGCAGCCGTCGGCGCCATGGTTTAGTGAGGACTTCGCGGCAGGACGCGCTTCACACCATACGCGGCCATTTTGTGGTGTCCGTGCCACATGGCGCTGGCCCGAGCTCTTTCTGCTCTGCGCATGGCGTGACCGGGCGGTCCTCCGCCTGCCCCGGCAGGCAGAGGCCACGCAGGCGCCGTGTCTGGGCGCGCGCGGCGCCGGACGGCTGCGTGTGTCCCCAGCTTGCATATCCACCCCGCTTGCCGTTAGGGTCAGGCTGGAACTCTTGCCCCGGGCGTCAGGGGCTTTCACGCAGCTTCCATTGTCCTCAGAGGGGTGGCTCCCCTTTTGTCCTCGCCCCCAAATCCCTTGAGGAGCGTGAAACCCTCTTCCCCTGCGCCTCGTCTGGTGACGAGGCCGTTAAGCAGGCGAGGTGCGAAGCCCGCAGGACATGAGGCCGTTAAACGGCTGCGGGGCGGCGGTTGGCGGCGGCCCCGACGGCTCCGTAACGCGCTCGTCTGAGGTCCCCGTTTGGGTTTTTTGGTTGTGGTGTTTTTTTTTTTTTTTTAACCTGCCAGAAAAAAGAGGCTTCGTGTAGTCTGCTGTGGACTCCATGTGGCCAATGGGAGTTACTGCCGGAACTCGCACGTTGCCTTCTTCACCATGCAAGTTGCTGTTTCTTTTTCAGGAATCTTCTTTTTCTTTTTAAATGGAGTTTGCGACTGTAACCCAGAAGCTTCAACAACAACATAAAAGTAGGGTATTTTTTCAAAAAGTTAAGCCTTGTAAGTCGCAGCCGTTAGCGTGCGAGCATATTACAGTACTTGACTGATAGCTCCACCTGCTGCCTAGTGGGAAGACTACGTTGTTCTCCCTGTGGCGGGAGCCATGTTCTTTCTGTAGGTAGTTGTAGGTAGTGTGTTGTCATGGTAACCGATCCCTGCGCACACAAAGTCTGCACCGCAGGACATATATCAGGAGTTTTACATGTTTAAATCAAAAAAGAAAATGTTCAATACTTACTTTAAACAAAGAGTGCGTGAGGTCAGGAAAAGATGGAGAGAAGCCTGAGAAATCGGGGGGCCTTGTACTTCTGTAGCCAAACGAAAAGTGAAAGTTTTCCTAGATGTGCATAAGGCTGAGTGATGTTTATAACCCACTTGAGCAGGTAGGTATTTCCACCACCTGGCCCTGACGGTAGTCCTTTTCCACTTCTTCTTTTTTTGCCAAAAGTCTTAACTAGCCTCATGACTACTGTAAGCAAGAGGTTAATCCAGTTTCCTGGCATCAACTTGAACTTGATGCTTGCTGGAATAATGCAAAGAGCAAACTGAAATTTACCTTGTGATGAGAGAAAGGAAAAAAGAAATTTTTAATTTCGGTAAGCTGAAAAACTTTGAATAAGCCCCAAGTTTTCTGATGTCTAGAAATTTTATTTCAAAGATACTACATGAGATGGATAGACAAATCAGCCCCACTTAGGGTATTTTTGAAGGGTTGGATCACTTCACCTGATGCTATAATTTCAGGGTAGCCAATTCATAATCTTCAGATTTTGAAAACTTTAGGTGGTTTAGGCTTTGGACACTGATTCAGCAGCAGTGTGAGTTCTTTGCCCATTCTGTATGTAGAAGGACAATCGTTTACATAATGCTACATTAGGTAGTAAAATAACAATTACACGTGTTATGCTGGTAAAATACTTTGGTTTTAGATAGGGCAGTACTTTGTTTGAATTGGCCAAAGTTTTGCATTGTAGTACTGAAGACTTGAAAAGCAACTTTGAAAGGAGATTTTGTTTCCTGTCTTTGTACTATAAGACTTTTCCACTGCGTTTTTCAACAACTGCTCCTTTGCAAGTTCTAAATACATGTATTAACAGATCTTAAAGCTTATTTTTGATGTTGACTAATTTGTCAGAGTGCCTAAGTAGCCTCTTTACTCTTCCTTTTAGATATTAAATATGTAAAAGCATTAAATAAGGGTATTTTCATTGAAAACTCTGTTCTGCGTCATCAGTGTAAGAAGTGAATGCTGCACTTCCAAGGCAGCCAAGGCCGTGTATGACTTGCATACCAGCAGTATCTGTATGCCTACCCACCTCCTTGTGCTGGTTCTGGCACTTGTTGGGTGCCTCCGCTGTGAGTTGTTTCCTGTTGTAGGTTGCCAGAGAATTTGCACAGCAAAGTGAATACTTCTTTTAGCCTGGTTCACTGAAACGGATCCAGAAAGAAGTAGAAGCCAACAGTTAGGTCAGCTTAAGGTTGCTGTGGATTGCAGTCTCAGATTTCAGTTCAAATGCCCTTTGGCTGGGGGTGCAGCTAAAGAAGGGGTGGCCTCACCTCTTGCGTCGTTTTGCCCTTGTGTTCTTACACTAGCACAAGTGTTTATGTAACTGCAGAATGAGCTTGGATCAGAAGTGAATGCGTCTGAAAAGTGATACAAAATTTTTCTCCTGTGAAACATAGGATTGATTTCCTTGAGCAGTGATGTCCTGGTACAGTAGGAGGGAAGGGGGAGAGCTACCCTTTTTCTGTTTACAGCAGAAATGTTCTGTTACACAGTCTTTACCATGGAACAGTGGAAGTTGCGGTCTCCAACTTTACTGGAGGGTAGAGGGAATTCTTAGAGGATAAAGGGAAAGGAATGACTTGTAACCTTTATTGAGAATTTGTAATAGGAAGTATAGTTGGTGAGTAAATTGAGTAGGCAACAGTATCTGGTGTGATGGAACCAGATTCTGTCTAAGGTACAGCTACATGAAATGGTTTTGAACTGAATTGATGCCTTAGTGCTTCTCAGAAGAAGAGGCTAAGCTGCCTCCATCTCTGTTTCCTCTTCTGCATCCACTGATCCTGAGGTGGTTCTGGTGCTTGTCTGATAGCATAGTAAGCTGATTTAGCTCTGTACACTAGTAGAATACTAATTGGGTGAAAAACTGCTCACTTTATGTTAATCTTCCTGCCAAATTGAGTTGAGCCAGCTTAATTTGAACTGACAAGTGTTAGAACTTGTGCAGAGGAGGTGCAGGAAAAGAGATGGGGCAAACACTCTCTGGCTTTTAGTAATGGTGCGTTGTTAATTTGGTTCAGTCACACTGAAATCGTATTTGGAGGGCTGAACTAGTTGTGGCTTTGTTTAATTGCTGGGCAAATCATATGCCACATGGATAGTTTGGTTCTTGTAATTTTCTCATTCCCTTACTGGGTGTCCAGTTTGAATGAGTACTCGTCACTCACAGCTGCAGTTTAAATCTTCATTAAAGATGAAAACTGTTACATTGAAAAAATTGGGTGCTACCTATTGCAAATTATTAGATTTCAAAATGCCATATAACTTTGACTAAGTCAAAGCTTGCAATATCCAAAGTAGGGATCCAACTGTAAGGAAAAGCTTATTAATGTTTTGAAGTACATTAATGTAGAGGGATGAGTACCACTGAACTGGTCAGAGTAGTTCTTACCTGCCAGACAAAGCATGGCACATAGCTAGAACCATTTATTCAGGAGAGTAGAAGGTGAGAGGGGATAGAGTTTGCGATGCCCATGGTGGTTATGTTGTATTTTAGTTTTTGTAAATACCTCTGTAAAACACACTTCAAGCCTTAAGCAGAGTATGGAACACATCTTTGCTAGCATCAGTAACAAGGAATGGAATGGCATGTGGTCTGTTCATCTGAACAAAGTACTGAATTACTGTTTGTTTAGGGAGCATCATATAATCTTCTGCACTGAATGAATCCATAACCCCAGGGTTGTGACAAAAAGCTTTGGGACCAAAAGGGTGCATTTGAAGCCTGGGTGTGCAAAGCTCACCATGACTGTAGTTGCTCTATAATCTTCACATTCTTTGCCATTCTTCTGTACATGCAATGCATGCTTAAGATCTTGCTCTGGTGCAGACAACTCAGAAACAAGTTTGTAGTCGTTCATATTCCTGTTGCTGTTAAATTGACAAAACCGTTTTTTCTGAGAAAGTGAATAGTGTGAATATTCCATCAAAGTCTGATTTCCCTTCTTACAGCTAACTTGTAGTATAACCCTGTTACCTGTGCTCTAAGGTTGTTTGTAAGCTTACTTGCATCTCAAGTATTTAAAGCTTTTGATCAGGAAGATGATGGAATTTGTTCTGTTGGATAATCAATTTACACTAAATTGTATCTTTAAATAATTTAATTTCTTGCTTACATCTGAAAGGAATTTGGTAAAGTTCTGAAATGAATTATTTTGGCATTCTCACTGGTTGTCTGGTAGTAGCAACACTGGTCATGAAGCTTAATATAGTCAGACAGGGCTACTTAAAGTAGGTTAGGTCTAGATCTAAATTTTTAATGCTTCTTAGAATAATTACTTCAACTTTTTTCCAATGAATGGTCTATTTGTAGCAAGTACTTTAAGTAATTGGAAAGGTGCTATTGAAATTCATTGTTCCATGCTATATCTATAGGAAGATGCAGGCATTCTAGTGTCTTAAAGTGTACTATAATAATTTGACTGAAATATGTATTTGTTTAAATTTTTCAGACTGCAAATGTGGAGGCCCAGTGTGCAGGTGTCTCAGAGGATAATACCCGTTTGTCAACAACCAGTCAAGGATATGTTTTACCAGAAGGAAAAATCATGCCAAACACAGTCTTTGTTGGTGGAATTGATATAAGGGTATTTATATACTTTTAATTGTTTAAGACGGGTATAGGGCACTTCAGTGGGAAGGAGATGGGAATTTTAACTCCTGGGTTGTTTTTTTTAATGTGTGTCTTTAACAATCTTAAGGTATTGCAGTGTCATGAGAGAATTTTGGAACAGGTGAGTAGCTTTAGTTCTTGTGGTAGTAGAAGATGGGTTTAAAAATGGTACTGGCTGCTTTAAATCAGTTTTAAACAGTTGAATGTGTTTGAATAAGTTTAAGACTTTGTTTCTTTTAGATGAATGAAGCAGAAATTCGGAGTTTCTTTGAGCGATATGGTACTGTGAAAGAGGTGAAAATAATCACTGACAGAACTGGTGTTTCCAAAGGGTGAGCAGAACATGAATAGTTCTTTTAAGTTGCTGCTTATGTGGGCATAATTCTGAGCAGCTACTTAGCAATGCACTTGACGTGCTTAAGCCATAACACTAGCTGCAGTTTTCTGTTGTGGTGAATTAACACTGTGAAACCTGTAAATCTAGATTGCCACTAAATCTGTATAATCTTATAAAGAATAGCCTGATTTTTCTTGACCTCAGTCTATCTGTTCAGGGAAAAGAGGGTTATTGTCACTTAACCAGTGGAAACAGCTTGAAACTTGTGTGATGCTTGTGCAGACAGTTCTTTCTAGGACTCTTCTGATGGCTGGAGATGGCAATCTGGAGAGAGTTCAGGATGGTTAAGAGAAAGGGGTGGATAGTTTATTCAGGGCAATGGGACTGCACTCTTCTAACACTCAGGGATAAGTTACAGAGAAAACAATCAAACTTGTTTGGGTGAAGAGTGAAACTAAGTAAGTGAACAAAGTTGAAGCGAGGGAAATGCCTGCTGGATATGTAGAAAAATTCTGAATTGTCTGTGGTGGAACGCTTCAATAAGTAGAACCTTCGCTTGTTAAGTTCTGGGGAAGCTCCCCCAGTTTTGAAGTTACCCCTGCTTTGAGAAGGAGGCTTCACCCTCTGGAGGTTCCTTCCAGCAAAACTTTTTCGAAGATTCCATGGGCAGATCCTAAAAAGTCACCTTTTTTTCTTAGGCATATGTAGTAATGCATGAGCTGGAAATGGGTCTTATTTCCTCATGTCCCTTGCTAGTCTTCATGGTGAATTCTGACGTGCAATTAGCTGGTGTATGTTCTGAGTATTGGTAATGAATTGGCATACTCCATTGATTGACACAACTGTTCCTATAATGCTCTGAAGTTACCTTCATTTTATAGACTAGCTAAACTAGGGGGGACAGTGAAATAAATTGAAAAACCTCTTCAAGGATCACTTCCCCCATTGATGTCACTGTTCCTGTAACGTCTGCTTTCATCCAAACCTCTGCAGTAAATACAAAACTTGATAATTCGGATCTTAATACTTGAAAGTTGGGGGTTTTTTAACTTTCTCAGTTAGTAATATCAACAGTAGTGCTCATTTTGAGTAGCTGAAATGGAAGAATAGCCCTTACATCTATTTCGTATTATTCTAGAATCTGGCATTCAATTCCTTTCATTTGGCCCAGTAGTATATGCTGCTAGTTACCAGTAAATACATTTTCATGCTGAATTATGAACTAGTGTCCTACTTGATACTTTTGGCATGCAGTATAATGTACCTGGCATATATGCTGTTAACTAGTCTGTTCAGAATAATTTAGCTAACAAACAAGTCAAAGTCTGGCTATTGAATAACCTGTTTTTTCTTTTCAGGTATGGATTTGTATCTTTCCTGGACAATGTGGATGTTCAAAAAATAGTAGAAGTAAGCTCTTTGTCTAAATTATCTGAAGAAGTTGATATGTTCAGGGGAAACAAGTCATGTACCCTGAAGAGTAAATTAGGGAAAGGAAAGTCTAGGGCTGTCCAAAAAGTAAATGTGTTAAAATCTCTACTGGTCGTAGAATCTTTGTACATGTACTTAAGAGACAAAATTGGTCTTAGCCTTGGTGTGCTTGAACATCTCATGTCATTGTATTTCTGGTCATTCTCATTCATTTATGTGCTTGAAAGCCTCGCATGTGTTTTTGGCTGCTTGCTTTCTTTCTGTATAGGATGACTGTCATAGAACCCTTGTGCTTACAGCAGATACATAAACCTGTCACCATTGTTATTGGGAGTAACAGTAACATAGAAAACAGCATTAGTTTTTTTACTTAAGTCTCAACAGTTGAAGTATGTGTTTCTCTCTTGCAGTATTTGTGCCATTTGGATGTTACCTGGAGTGCAAGTATTTTTTAAGCCTCCTTGACTAAGATGCAACTGTTCACATGTCATGGTTTTGCTGTAGTTCTCACAGGATATAACAGGGTAGAACTGTTACAGCCCTTCTGCTCTTAGAGTTAAGTATCAGAGAAATTTTAAATCTCAACGCTTAA
>VYZW01048064.1:31580-44746 GCA_013401315.1 Balaeniceps rex | reverse complement strand
CCCCGCGCCAGCCGCCGGTAGCGGGCCGGGGGCGGAGGTAGGGAAGGGGACGGCTCGGCCCCGGGGCCGGGGGCTCCCAGCGGGCAGGGTACGGCAAGGCTGCCACGGGGGCAGTAGCTTCCGCTCGCCCATCCCCGCCGCCCGGTCAGAGGCTGCCGGGGGCCCGCTTTCCCCGACTGATGCATCAGCAGCCCTTGGGCTCTCCCTCCTCGAGAGCCGCAGAGGCTCCCGCGCCTCTTCCCCGAGCCCTGCTCGGCGGGGTGCCTGTCTGGGCGGCGGTGTGTGACGAGCTCCCTCCTGCCCGGCTCCGGGCTAGCACGCTGCCCGTGGTGCTTGTCTTGGTTTTGGAGACAGCGGGGCGTTTGCATTCCCTCTGGCTGAGGAGGGCCTAGTCTTCAGGTCTCCCGTGTCTGGGATGTAGTGTTGGGCAAAGCTGAGCTACTGCTGAGCTCCTAAAGAGCTGAATAAGTGTTTCCATGCTGCTTTTTTTTAAATGACTGTGGCCGTAGCTGCTACTCTGTTAACTTCTTTTTATGGAAACTGAGTCTGCTGGTGACGGTAAGGTCAGGCTCAGAGCGCTGATGTGATTAAGTGGAATGATGCTTAGTTTGAGGATCTTGGCTGCAGTTAGTTACCCGAGTCTGGCTGTTTAGCTCAATCAGGATGGTGGCAGTGCTGATCTTGCATAGCACTGTTTCCATCCTGGTAACGGATAGGGGACGCTTTAGATCCCTGAAGGCAGAGAGGGAGGTTTTGAAGTTGCACTTTGCAGGCTAAGACACTCCTCCACCCACCCCTAAAAAAGAGGGGAATGCTACAAAACCAGAAGTAGAGAGCACTTGGGAGTATCCCCCTTTCTGACCTGTAGGTAGCTCCTATCCCGCTTGAGCCTGGTTGTGATGTAAAGTGAATAACATTTTCTTTGGGCAGATTATTAAAAATTTTCTCAAGACAAAAGACACTTCTAAATCAGTCTTTAAAGCAGCTTCCCCTCACCCCCTTCCTTCATTTTGGCAGTAAAATGTTGATGTGATTTATTTTTATCTCCAAGGAAAAAAAAAAGCAAAGAACGGAAAACTCTTGTTCAGTTTCACTATTCGGAGTATTTTTTTCCTATGCCTCTCGCTTGACATCATCACTCCATCAATTTCATCTCTCCATATGTGGTTATCTATGATTTGCAGTAAGTCAGACCACTTATACACATCTAAATCTTGGGATCTTTGTTTTGCTTTTCTGTTCAGCATTTTCAAGATGATGATGTAACGCTTAGTCCATGATACCCACATAATTTTCATGTGGTTAAACCACTGACAGCTTTTGTCTTACTTCTGGATTAAGGTCTACTTTATTAGTCATCTACACATCTATAGTGGGCCAGAAACAAGTATTGTTAATGCTATTAACAATTACAAAAAGGAATTTTCAAGCTTGATTAAGATGACATTGCGAAGTGAACTGCTTAGTGGGGAGTAAGTTTTCATTAAAGTATTAGTTCATGTCAGCTGAATTCTATTGGTTTTATCAAGTGCCACTCATACTGGTGTTAAATAAGAAATAAAAAAGACCTACCAATTAATAAAGCAAGTTTCCTGTATAGTATTGTATGGCAGACTATGCATTTTTGTAACTGAGTGCCAAGCCTGTTAGTTCTTCCAAGGAATACAGAACCAACTTGTGCTCTTTGTTACTTGCAAGTCATTCTGTTTCCTTCAGGCATCTTCAGCTGAAATTAAACACTTGTTTTACTACTGATCTCTCTTGATTCTTGCACATATTGGTAGCTTGCTCAAAGCAGAGATATAATTTAGGTATTTTCCTACTTGGGGATTAATCACTTTTGTGGAATGTTCTTAAGTGTCTCTTCCTGTGGGCCTTGCCTTGCTAGCTCAGCTCTGTCACATATCACTGTTGTGGAAATCGGAATGAGGGCTTTCAGTTCCTTTTCACAAAGATTTGCCTTAGTTTTTGCATTTTTTAAATTTTGTAATTAGCGATAACAATTTTCTCTAGCATATAACTCCTAACTTTCATTATGATTTTTAATTTTGTGTAGCAGTTGTAGCAAATGAGACTATGACAATATAATGAAAGCAAAATATTTGTATAGTCCAGTAGAAGATTTTGCTAATTGAAAGCTTTCAAGCATATGCTGCATGACATAATATTATTCTGCCTGATTTGAATGTATCCTGTAAATAGCTATGAAAGACTTCAGTTTTACTATTGAAATACACTCGCCATTCTGCTCTTTTTGTTTCCCCTTATACACTGATTGTTTTCCCTTTGTAGGGGTTTTTTTCAGTATTCTGAAGCTGGCATAGGAGGACATCGCACTGAAGAACCTGTTAATTTTCAGCAATATTGAAATGTTCCTGTTGGAGTCTGTAATGTTATAAAGAGCTATGTGGTTTTCTGGTTTGGCTATTTTTAAAGTTTTCTATGCCTACCTTTTCATCTTAATGACATGCTAGGAGAGCACTTCAAATTCCAACAACAGCAGCTTAACTTTTTGAGTGAAAGCAGAAGGCTTTTTGGAAAACTTTGTAGAAGAGATCTAGTGCTGAATTTTCTTTTTTCATGTTCCTTAATGAAGTGTGATAAGTTAGAACACTATATTTGTATCTCATGGGCCTGAACAGTTGACAGTATAAAATACCTGACCCAAATCTTTTTATCAAGGAGAGAGCTTGGTATTTAAAAAAAAAAAAAAAGTCCTTGGGAAAAGCAGGTAAATTGTTATAAGGTTGAATGGGAGCATAATGCTGAGGCAAAATGAAAGGAGGAGTGATGGGGGGAGTTATAAAAGCTTATCTTATTAGCTTATCTAATAAGAGGGAGTAAAGAGGGAGGAGATTGCTGTCAAGAAGCAAAGACATTTAAAGGGAAGTGGTGAGAAAGGGATATTGCTATGGGTACAGTATAAAGAAAGCCTGAAAAGAAAGCTAACCTCAAAGCTAGACTGCATATTTTTTCCTTCTAAGTTACAAAATGAAGTAATGGTTTTAATTTTGTTTTGTTTTGTTTTCTTTCCACAAATAAACAGGAGAATCAACAGTGGATATATGGAAACATTAAAATGCCATCTGGAAGTGGTGCTGTTGTGCCTTTGGCTAAGGTTCATGATAAGTTAACACTGCTGTTGAAAGATCCAACGTGTCTCTTCCCCTCGCTACCTGTTTTCTTTGTCAGTGCTAGCCGTAACATGGCTGTGTAATGAATTGAGTTGAAGAACTGATCTGAGATAAAATGATATGGCAAAGAAATTAACGGTTAGTTTTCAACCCAGAACAATTTCCTGATTCATTCCACTGTGAGTGTCTGTCCTCCCACATGCAAAGGGTTGGCTTTAGGGGTATAAGTGAGTGATGGAAAAGGGTAGACTACTTTTATTGCCAGTGCCAGCTTATATAACTTTAAAGTAATTGTAAAATTACAGTCTTAACTATGAAACTCTTGTCACCCCATATTTTCATCATAACTTTGAAATGATGGTAAATATGTTGTTGATACTGCAATTTGCAACAGACCCCTCTGAACTGTTTCTGAAGGTGTCTTAAATACATTGAGCCCTCAGAATGTTGTTCTTCTCTTTTGCAATTCATATGGAACTGCGAAGTATTTGCGGTTTAGTCCTTTTTAAATGTAGTATTTTGGCTTTTTTATGCCTAGTGTGCTTTTATAGTAGCATGCCTTGAAGAAATAGTGTTAAGTGATTTGTTTGCATCTATTTTCTATTGTTTTTTACTATTGTTGTCTTCTGTTATGTTTCAGGCTATGTAGCACTCTTTAGAGTAAAGATTAACTGTGAATCTGTTTTGAATTAACTTATTCTCTAGTGGTGTCAATAAACTTTGCTTCTGTCCTCTAACACATGCTACTTCAATGTTTGAATCCTTATGAACATTATGAATGCAAGATGCTCATGGTAGATATTAGAAGGGCTAGTAATGCAAGCTACCTGCCTGAAGCATGTCTGCAAGTTTAGCCAGAGCAGGACAGGAACCTGTACAGCTAATGCAACTTCTTTAAATGGATGTTTCTTTGATGCATCATCTGTCAAATTAGTGGAATTTACACCTGCTTTCTAGTCATGCATTTAATGATTGCTGCCATTAAACAGCCTTTTCAAAGCTGTAAGCTTGATATCAGTTTTGGACTATGTCTTTAAGCCCACTGTGCTAGTCCTGAACGTGTGGCTACATTAGTGGCTTCAGGCCTGTGAAGCTGACTGTGCACAGACTTGCCAAGAAATGGCGGGAGTTTGATAGGATTGTTCTGTAAGCCATCTGATGCTTGCACCACCCACTGAGATTGCTCTGCTGTAAAATACACTTAACAAAAAAGCTAGCAATTATGTTTCTCTGCCTTATGAAGGCTTCAAGAAATCAGACTCTCAGACTCAATGCTTACAAGTTTTTCACAAATCAAATGTATTGTAGTAACGTGAAATCACTGGGAACTCTTTCTTGTTTGAAAAGAATGCATTTTTCTGTTGTTTAGCAGTGATCTTTCCAGAGTTAGCTTATGTGCAGTGGGGAGGAAGAGTGCTCTTTCTTTCTGAGGAGAAATTAGATGTGGAAATTCTGTTCCTTTATTTAAGCATGCAAAGGAGCAGCAGAAGGAAAACAGCTTTTCCATACAGAAATCTTTACCTCAGATAGACATGGAACAGATTGTTAGGGGATGTAAACTCATGTTAGCACCACTGAAATCCATGCACTGATTTACAGCATCTACAGATCCTTCCGGATAAACCTGTGGAGTATAACGTGTCTTGAGGTTTCTTCTGTCTAGATATGTACACAAAAAAGAGGCAGTGAAACTTTTGTGGGTTTTAAATCTTGTATAAGTGAAATTATAATGTGATAGTTTATGCCACCATGAAGGCTTCACACAGAGCTTGTGAGACACAAGCATCTTAGTAAATAACCTTAATAGGCTGACAGGTGTGGTCACTAAGCTGATGAGGATGCCAGCTGCTAACAATTTCTCTGAGACAATATGTACCAGTCTTAGCTCAGTGCTGCTCTAACATAGTTGCAGAGTTTTTGGGCCACGTTGGGTCACATTCCAGCTACTTGGAACATGGCCTGAGCTCGTATCTGCATTCTACTCAATAGGTATTTATCCTTAGCCCACATTATGTCCTATACATGTTTGCCCTGGTGAAAACAGCCACTGTTTCTTCTATGTGCTTAAGAGTTTTTTTGTTGTTTTTCCTTTACTCTTTTTGATAGCATGATTCATCCTTTCTAGTTTTTGAATCACTGTCCGGGAAGTGACTAGTCCTTCCCCAGCTTGCATGATTGCAGACCTAGAATAGCGCACTCACTTGACATAGTGGATTTGGTCTCCTTGGTTCATGTGATTGTTCCCTGGATGACTTCTAGCAGCCTTTTTGGAACACCCTTTCTAGAGCAATGTGTGTAGTTTGTTGCCCCACTAGTAACTTGTGTTTCTCTATTGCTCCTCCTCTCTGGTTCTCTGGCAAAAGGCTTTTGCCTTCCCTATTGCCATCATCTTAGTGTTGGTGCAGAAGCTACCTCCAGGAATACCTCCATACCTGAAATCACTCCCTCAAATCTGTTCTGTTGCAGAAGTTGGCTGCAAATAGGCCTCCCAAGGCATAAAACCACCTCATTTGAGCTGGAAAGCTGACTCAGGCTCTGCAAAGAATGATGTTTGCTCCATTTATGTGGAATAGGTTTTATAAAGTAAAAGAGGAATTGCATGCCAGTGACCATCTTCAGTCCATGCAAGGCACAACCTTTGGGGTGAACTTACATGTATGCTGCTTTTAACATTTGCTTAGGTCTAAATCAAAAGTCTAGTATTTTCCATTCTATCCCTTGCTGACAGAGTGCATTTGCCTTCTTGCCTATTCCTCTTCTTCCAGCACCCTTCTGTCTAATGCCTTCACATGATAGCAACTATCTGTGCTGTATTGTTCCAGCCAAGAGTGATTGTACCTGTTTTGGGAGGTCCTCGGGCACTTTTAAGAATGGCAAAAAAAAATCCTGGAGTTAGCCCAACTGTTGGATTGATAACTACAATCTGAATTTCAGAGGCAACTCAGGTTTCCTCAATCTATTACCAGGTGAAAGGATAATAAACTTTATTTAGGAACAAGATCATTCCTTACAGCCCAGATGAAAAATGATAAAGAGGTCTGCTAAGGCAACCCTTGTTCTTGTTCTGCTTTTTTGATGACCATTTAAGCAAAGTAGCCCCAACAAATGGGACATCTTCCCTTTGTTTGGCTTTATTTAAAAAAAAGGTTTTCATCAGGTTAATTATTTTAGTTTTGGAGAATATGAGATGTGATTAGGATAGGAGAACAGATTCAGGATTTTAAAAATTATTTAAATTACAGTGCAAATGCAGGATTTGGGGTGGCCTTCTAATTTTACTGATTTCCATTTCCTGTATTTGAACTCTTATAATTCCATTTGGGTTTAAAAATATGCTCAGACTAGAAGGTTCTATTTGCAATTCTTTACTGGGAGTTTGTGAACAACAGGCTTTAATTCTAAACTTCAGTTAAGAGTGAGAGTCTACCAGCTTTTGTCCTCTGCAGAGGTGGGTATGCCCAGGCTCTTGGCTGTAGGCAGACATTCTTGTAGCTGTTGAGTTTTTCTGGAGTTCTGAATATGGGCTCCTTTCTGATACAGGAAAAACATTTCGGTGACTGTCCAAAACTGCTCTTCTGAGCAGCTCTTGGTTTTCTGTCATAGTGTTCTCTCTGCTTCAGAATACTCAAAGTGTTGTTTTCATTTTTGTTGTTTTTTTTTCTTTTAGGTATTTGCTAATGGGTTGTGTTTTGAGGGTTTTAACGATTTTTATATCAGTGAATAATGTGGGCTGTAACTTCAAATTGACTTTTATAAATCATGCTTTGTTGTTATATCCAAGTGCAAGTGTTGGAATAAACTTGTCTGCTTCAAAACTTGATTGAGATGCTTGGCAAGGAACTTTTGCTGAAATACACATTGACTTTATATGTTTAGAAACCTGCTGGGAGAAAACTCATTGTGAGATCTAGAACTTGAAATCCGTGTGGAGGTAGATGTTGGGGACATCCTTCCTTGTCGCCTCCTGGTGTGGGGGTGAAAAGCACCTCACAGAGCCTCCAAATTTTACATTTCTCAAGACAATGAATTCTGTGTGTCTGGTTTTTGAACTCTTAAAATCGGTGATGTGGTGGTTGCCTAAAAATTCTCCAGGTCGGCATGGGGTCCCCAGCGGGATGGCAGAGGCGGCAGGGCGGGGCCGCTGGCGGGCACTCCTCTGACCCACCTGAGCCCGCCGGGGCCCCCGCCCGGCCTCCGTGACTGTTTTTCTCCCCCCAGGTGAAAGAAGTGGAAGAGACGATTGAAGAGCTGCTGAGGAGGCTGGACGAGTTCTGCGGGATAACGGAGGCGGTACGTGCCCCGAGGCCATGTCGCCGCCGGCCCTGAGGGCGGGCGGGCNCGCCGCCGGGCGGGCGCAGGTGGGAGAGCCGGCCGCGGCCGCCCCGCTCCGCTCCGCTCCCCGCCCGCACCTGCCCTTCCCTGCCCTTCCCTTCGCTTCCCTTCCCTTCCCTCCTGCGAGCCGGTATCTAGCATAATTAAACAATCTGTGTCTTCCCTGGTCCTTTCCATTAGCGTAGTTGTGTTACGAAACCGTCCGAGAAGACTGCTCCGGTGCTACAACGTTTTGAGACAGTGGCACTAGTCTGGCTGATGCGGACGGAGATTATGTGCGTTACAGTAACATTCACGGGCACCAGCTACAAATTAAGGCCACCTGTGCTAGATGCTGTACAAATGCAACAAGCTGGTTGTGTCTACTAAGAGCCTGCAATCAGAATGTGAGAGAGAAGTTGATACGGGTGGCATAACTGAGTGGGGAGTACTAATTAATGATGGGGTTGTGACCAATACACTATGCATCGTTTGTAACACACCAATTATCTTTGCCATTGTCAGTGCCTAATTGTTTGGGATAAACCATTTAGAGCAAGAGGTATGTGTTACTATTTAGCTTACACCAGGCTTTCTGCATAAATTGGTGCTGTCTGAAGGCTATTTGGGTTATGGTGTTCATGTAAAAATAATGAATGTGATTTTTGCAGCTAACTTTTCTTTCCTTCCTTAGGCTAAAAAATGTAAAATTAGGTAGAGGAACTGATACTGCATTTCAGCCTTTCCTGAGTGTTTCATAGAGCGATAGTTCAGATAGCATGGACTAAGTTTACCTAGCAGGACTTCCTCTTATAGTCACTGATGCACAGACCATCTCATCTTCTGTTAGCACTTACCACAAAATTTTTCTTCTGTCTTCAAGCATCTTGTATAATGCATATGTCACTGGCGAATACAATTGTTGCTAATTGTATTGAATGCACTTCTAATGGCAAGAAGTGACCGGCCAACATGACTTGTTGCTTATGAGCTATTTTGTTGGATGATTCTTAGGACCTGCATAGGTAAATGGAGAGGGACAGGATACGGTGAAGCAGATAAGAAAATTATGTGGACAATGTTTCTTAGGCAGTTGAAAAGCAATTTCCTGGCTCTATTCTTACCAGCTTTAGTGCAAATGAAAGATATTGGTGTGATGGCCTTTCTGCATGTTGTCTTCTGTTTACAGAACAAATGCCAATATTGCCTTCTAAGCATCTTTCCACTTTTCTGTTCCTGTATCCCCGTGGTGTTTGGAGAAATGTTGTGCTTACTCTCAAGGACAGAACTCATAATTCATAGGTGGCCCCAAAGCAGTCTGGTGTGGTCTGCAGAACCTATTGAAAACTCAAATTAACATGTTTGACACAGTTTATGCAAAACATCATCAGCTAACTACTTCTTCTTCTTATTATTATTCAGTTATGGGACAGATCTTTCTTGCACCTTGGCTGTGAATTCTGCTCAAGAGAAGTGAGGCCATCATCCTTGTTCTAGGCATATCAGTCAGCAATATAGCCAGTTATTAATCCTTTTTTGACTTCTATCAGAGGTTTCTGGTTCTGTTGTTGACATGTCTTGCTTATGGAAAGGAGGCATCATTGCTTCCAGGAGGAAGTGACATAGAGTGGAAAGAAACAAAAGTTTGGCTCATCAAAGTCTCACATGGTTAGTAGGGGACTTAAAAGGAGAAATAGCTTCCTTATAGGAATCGTTCAGTATTAGTGGCTGTTTAAGCAGTTGTTTTTCCATTCAGCTTTCGACAAAAATAGCTGTAAAGGAGCATGTGAACCTCAGAGCATGCAGTCTATTTTTTGATACATCTTGGCTTACATTTGTCAGCTTTAGATTCTCTAGTACGGCACATTTAGTCTGTGCAAAATGTAGAATACAAGAGATTGGTTTCTTGGGCCAGAAAGTCCTTTGAGTTCATTCCTAAAAGGTGATGATTGCTTCAGTGGTACGACATCACCTGCTCAAAGCAAGTTGTTTGAATCAATAGTTCTTCACTGCTGATTGTATTCTGTCTGATTTACTATTAAGTTAATTCATTCAATTCTTTTGTTTAGGAGCTTACGCTAAGATTTTGTATGTACCTTATGCTTTTCCCCATCGATCAAGCATGCACCTTACATTTTTGGCTCCAATATAGGGAAGATGGTTAGCTTGTTCAGATGGATCCAGTGAGCTTTTAAACCTCTTGTGAGACTACTTCTCTTGCCAACCTTTTCTACAAAACCCACTAACCTAGTTTCAATACACTATCTTTGCATTGCCCCTGAAAACGTTTTTCCACAACCTGCAGGCTGTGAATAATTCCCTAGTATGCAGATTATTGACCTTATCTGGGAACATCAAAGCACTGCAGTCAGTGTGCTGATTCTGTGCCTTTCTCTCCAGTACCTGCAATGTAAGGTTCCTTTCAGCAGGACATCAAGTGGTATCTGGGAATCTGATAAATATAATACAGTATTTGAACTGATTCCAGCTTCCATGCCTAGCAATAATTTGGTCTCTTGTCTATGCCAACAAAAGGCAAGGGGAATCTTGCTTTTTTCAACTGGGCATTCAGTAAAATATTCACATAGAGGGATTTGGCTTTTCTCCTTTGAGCGTGCTGCTGCTTTTCACTTACAAGTACTCTTGATGCATATGTTTGAATATTGCAATGAGGAAAAACCTGGATCCTCAGTGCTAGGAAGACAAAATGCTATTTCCATTGTCATACTGTTGTACCTGGCTAGGCACAGCATGGCACAGCACTTACAGTGGACGCTTGTACAGGAGGTAAGTTACAGTGACAATGTAAATACAGTTCAGCATGCCTCGCACTTGCCATGGACAGAGCATCTTGCAATGAAAAGATTCTGCTATGAGAATTTTAGTCCCAGTTATTTAACTTTTTGTGATGTCTTCCTTAGGGCACTGACTTCAACAAAGTAAATGAATGTCTTTTAAGTGGCTTCAGAGCCTCTCAAGTATAATTATCAAATTGTGGTTTTTAACTGAGCTATGATTAGAACCAGTGACACAAAAGCAAAAAAAATTAATTGTAGTAACCAGACTCTTGTATATGCTGTTCTTATATTGCTTCTGTGGGACATTGTTGGTTACCTTTTTAGATACAATTCTTTGTGTTTCTTGTACATCTTAAAGCATGATTGAAAATGCTATTCAGAGATGCACAGCTGGTTTAGTTACATGTGGGAATCCACTACTTCCATTTCTTTGGCTCCTAATCCTTGAAGAGGATGTATGGATAGATACAAAATCTCTGCTTATGTTTGACACTCCTCTTTTTTTTTTTTTAAATACATATGTTGATCCTCCAGCATACTCACCAGTTTATTGAGAACCACAGGTTAGTGGTTCTCAAGCCATTGAACCTTCTTGCAGAAGTTGCCCCAGGGAAATGATGTGTTTGTAAATCTTGCTTTATTATGGTTCCGCAGACCAGCTGCTAACTGCTTATCTTTGTCTCATGGACTTACAGTTTGGGAACCTCCTCACTGAGGCCTGAGGTGTGAAACCTGGTTTTATCGCGGGGGGGAAGAGAGGAAGAGGTTGTTTTGTTTGGTTCACTGTGGCTAGGGTTTGGTAACTTCTAAGGAACATACCAACCTCAGTTTTCTCTTTTCTCACCACTGAGCTGTTCAGTTTACAGTGGTTACTTTTACTCATGATCCTTTTATGTTACTGTGTGTTAACATATGGGATCAAAGACCAAAAAAGAATATAGAGAGATCCTTTTCCAAAAAGTCCCTGTGGCAACTAGAATTTGCACAGTATCTTTGACTTGTGGCTCCAGCTACTTTTTTTTTCTCTTTTCCTGAAAAAATAATAGTTTTTATAAAATACAAAATAGCAAGAATATGTGCTTGTTTAACTGGTACAGCTTGAACGGCATTGTACGCAAGGATCAGGTCTCAGTGCCCTACATGCAATGTGCCATTCCTGGTTTGTGTTCTAATTCATCATTCAAAATCTGGTTGCACTGTCTCCTAACTGACTTTGGTGCTGTTGGTTTGCTACCTCCTTGAGCTTAGTCTTGCTGGCTTGAATTAGAAGACAAAGCCAAATCAAACCTTCCCTCCTTGCCCCTCCTCCAATTAGCATAGTAAAACCTGGTAAGAGGAATACAGGTTTGTTCCCATGGACTGCTGTGCTCTGGTGCTTGTGCTGAGCACTCTGCTAAATCTTCAGTAAGATAAAGTAAAATATATTGCACCAGGTGAAATAAATCTTGTTTTATAATGTGGGGTTTCAGCCCAGTCCTGCTTTCTCTGGCTCATGAGAGGTTGCTGTACCAAGAGAATCATTTCCCTTTGTCATGTGCTGACTCCTCTTGAACTCCTCTGTCGCTGTGGTTCTGCGGACTGCTGCAGAATGACTCTTCTTGAATCATATTTGCATATCATTTCCTTTCATCACAGGCTGCTTGCTGGAAAGTCAGCTCTCCTGTGCCTTGTATTGGTTATTTGCTTTTACCCTTAAAGAAAGATGGTTCAGATTTGTTCCATGTCTGCTCTGACCTTGTGTTGATAGTTTTTGTACTGGGTCCGTACAAGTCTCCTTTCTGGCTATGTCCCAAACTGTGTTTATATTTACAGTAGTTACCTAGCATTTAGCTGCAAGAGTGGCTTTTCCCTAGTCCTTTTTGAGACCAACGTTAGCAAACAAGTTTGTTACCTTATCTTTGGGAAGTCCAGGCTCAAATTTTAATCTGATGTAGTTTACCTGACTACGAACCTCACCTCAGACAGATCACCAATCTGTTTTTCACATGTGCTTTATGATAGAAGAGGGGTTTTTTGCCTACCATTGGCCCAAAAGAATTCAATAGAACAAACCTGGAATTCTTCTGTTTCAGCTTCATTCTGTATTTTTACTTAGCATTAGAAAATATAAGTCTGATTCCACTCACAGGGATCCTGCCAGAGTGTCTGTGCTTGCTTTCTGTTGGATATAAAGTACATATTGTAAAGGTAACAGTGTGTCCGTGTATACAGTTATGTCACTGCTGGGAGAGGTCTCTGTACATATATTAGGTGGATGTAGCGCTGAGACCAGTAATACAGGAGATTCTGGTCGTTTGTTTACAACAGAAAGCTACTACTGTTTTGATATGTCTGTTTGATCTCCTATTACAGAACACTTATAGCACTATAAAAGCACTTGATCTGCATGTACTCATTCTGGTGATAAAAATACCATAAAATCTTACTATGAGTCATTTTATATGTATATAGCTTTGTCTATCCTCAGCTTTTAAAAACACAACTTCTTAAAAAAACCCAAACACAAATGAGTCATATGATCATCAGTAAAATGTCTAAGTACCTATTAGAGTTTATAGTGCATGGCCCATGGATTAAATTACTTATAGTAAGCGTTTATGCTTTATTTGAGATTCTGGATTAAATCTCAAAATGTCCAGAAAATTCCCTGCAGTATTAGCCCAACTCCAGATTCTCACCATTCTAGCTAAAAGATTCTTACTCTTTTCTCTGAAGTTGAAGGAAGAATATCTTCTAGCTCAGTCTTTGGGACAAAAATCTCTTTTGAAGGGATCCTCGTTCCTCTGTATTCTTTAAGTCTATTAAAATTGTAGGCAGGACAGCTTTAATCCAGAAGTGAACCAAGGCCTCCTATACTCCGTTGTGGCTGAGAAAGAAAACTTGTATAAAAGTGGGCTCAACTGCCTCTCTTATTTCTCTTGTC